>SNQJ01S0014754.1:13446-51439 GCA_010110895.2 Picea sitchensis
ATGGGGTGTTATGTGATCAGCCAAGCCACATGGAGGCGCAGCCTGGGCACATGGAGGTGCCAACAGAGCAAGCCATTAATACTGGCCACACTCCCGGCTGTGTGCAGTTAAGTCGAGCCCCCGCCTCCGTAATACACTAAATGCAGATGGAGCTCCTCGCGCGTGAAAGGCGAACGGACGGACAATGCACTCGATTCATAGTGTTAATGGCGTTAATGTATATCAGAGTCGCGGGCATGGTTTATTGTTATCACCAAGGCAGTCGACCTTCCACCCTGTTTGCGACTTCGCCTCAGCTAGCACAGCATAACAGAACCGGCAGTCCGACCCTCCTGGTCATCATTCCATGACTTCGGGGCCGGCCTCGTCGAGGCACTGGCTGGCGTGCACTAGAAACCCACCGACAGTGACACCAACGCTTTGTTCGGGCCTTTCAAGTGGCCAAGAAAAATCGCAGAGGCGGTGCCACCACTGCGCTTTCTACTCATGAGGAAGAGGGCCTACCTATTGCATTCCCGGATGACCTCCCCGAGGATAGGAGGCCTGTAGCTTCTCCGCCGCGTTTTGAAATTCCGTCAATTGCTTTCAGCCAGGCTAATCTTCCACAGCCTGCCACCACTCCTAGCGACTTCTATGCGGCCTGTGTAGTAGAGGAAGAGCCACCAGATCTCAACACAAGGGAGCACGAGCATGGGCAAGCGCTGGAATGCAAATCAAGGGCACCAACAATGCAACATGAAGAAGCGGAGCCACCACCGTTGTCGCTGCTGCATCCAGACCACCTCCAACTGATCTTCGACCTTCGCAACTTAGTGGATGATCAGGCGTTTCGAACCATGGGCCTTTGCCAGCGTCTGGACCTATTATACATGGCTTATTCCAAAGCTTCTCCACGCCGTCAATGTCCTACCTGTGCGCAGCCCTTCGCTTTTCCCGACAATGGCGGCTCCTCGATGGACTAGGTTCTGGTTTCTCATGCTTTCTCATGCTTCATCTTTTTCCTTGTTTTAGAGCTATGGCTCACATGACTTCTAGCTTAACTTGCCACAGTTTAGTCTCTTTTGTGTGGTTGCACTCTGTGAACAAAACCCTTGGTTTCCCTCGGGCAGGGTGGCGTAATTCTACGTCTAATTTTTGCTATTACAGTGGACAGGCCAGTTGTCCTGGTTTCCTCTGTTGGCAGGACAGCTAGCACATGCTTCATAGATGTATGCTTATTATGACAGCTTAATACAAAGGTTCTACTTTTTTATTTAAAAAAAAAAAATATTAATTATTAATATTTTATTAAATTTATTATATGAAGAAAAAAAAATCATTATTTATTAGTTGATTAAAAAAATGTTAATACATAATAATAAGAAAAAAACAATATTATATTATATGAGAAAAATACATCATATAATTATTTGAGTGCAATTATTGTCTAATAAAAATTAATATCAATTATTTGATAACATTATTTTATATTTTAAATTAAATGTGAATAACAATATATTAGCATATCTCCAGGGTTTTGAACGGGAACAATATTTCTTTGAGTTCAAATTCTCTACGGTTTTGAAATTATATCTGTGGGGTTTTGAACAGAGATAATACTTCGTTGTTGTTTTGAAATTATGTGGAATAATACTTGTGTGCGGTTTTGAAATTATATATCTGCTGAGAATAATACTTCTTTGTTTTTTGCATTCCTCAAGTGGTTGATAAATTGGACATGTGAAATGAGGTGAGTCACTTTTTACTTTGATTGAATTTTAATTTAAAATATATTTATAATCTATTAATGTAAAGAGATTTCAATATTTATTTATTTATTTTTTACTTTAAGTTTCATAAGTAAAAGTTGATTTGAGAGATAAAGTCAATCCAAAATAATAATTGTTACATTTTTTTTCTCTTCTTTTCAGTATGAGCACTCCACCACCTATTCCAAAAACCACCCTAACAAGGGGAGACCCCCCAAAATCACCATATAGATCCTTTAAGATTATATGGAATTGGTAGAAAAAAGAAGAGAAGGGGGAGATGTCAAAATCCAAATAGAGTTAGAAACATTAGAAAAAAGGAGTGAAGAAAGAGACTTAAAACTCCAAATAGAGCTAGCGGCAATGATTGATAAAAAAATTAAAGATATCATTCAAACTCAAATAGAGGATAGATTCTTAGGATTCAAGAGTGAATTGCACACAATGAAGGATATGATTCAAGAAATGGAACAACATAAACAATCAACCCAAGAAGGAGGGGTTGAATAAAATAACAACCAGAGAGATAAGATTAATGAGCTAGAAGAAAAATTAACCAACAATTTGACCCTCGGTAATATGGAAAATGAATTGGATATCAAACCCTTAAAGAGGAAATGAATAAGATAATCAAACTGGACCATGAGCGTAAAAAAAGATCCTTGAACCTCATAATTGTTTGTATAAAAGAACAACAAGACGAGGATACACTAGCAATAGTAAAAGAAGAATTAAATAATAAATCACAAATTGATACAACTTACCTCATAGAAGCAAAGTGGCTAGGAAAAATAATTGATCACCAAGATAAGTTGATCTGTGTCAAAGTAAGTTGTAATGACCATAAATATATCATACTTAGTAAATCTTCGAGCTTAAAAGGGTGAGGAATATTTATAAATCAAGATCTCATTCCCGAATACCAAGCTGAATTAAGGAAGAAAGTTCAAAAGGTAAAATAAGTGAGGAAAGAAGGAAAATGAGAAATAATTATAAATCTAAAATCTATTGTTATGGACAGAGACGAGAAGGATAATAATAAATAGAAATTTGGGACACTCAGGATCCTTTTTTGGAATTGTCGTGTCTTGCCATGGTGCAAAGGTCCTATGAAAAGTTGGATGCCAACTGATATTGATATTATTTGTCTAGTTGAAACTTGGGATCATGAGGAGTCTAAGGTCCCTAACATGGAAGGATTTGTCTTGTGGTCGCCATCGAACAAAAATTCCCACAGTAGAGGGATAGGAGTCATAACATGTTATATTAGAAAGATCATTTCTGCTCACATTCAACTTCATAAGATTGACCCTCTTAATCAGTACATTTGGATAGAAATTTCAGACACCAATGCTAAGAAGATGTATATAGACATTTGTTATTTTCCACCTATTAATTCTACTTTTTATAATAAAAACAATCTAGATAAGCATTGTCCCTATAGTAATTTAGAACAAGATATTTATAGTTTGAAAAATGAAGGTAATATACTCTTGCTAGAAGACTTTAATTCTAGGAATGCAACTAAACAAGCTACTATTTTAAGTAATAACTCCAACCATAATCCTTTATGGCTAGATGAGGTCCTTGTTTTATCTAATAGATACAAAAGAAGTTCTGAAGACATAATTGAGAATTTGTTTAGTATTGAGATGGTCAAGCTCTACAACTCTCAAGACCTAATACTTTGCAATGGAGTAAGAAAGTGGCCAAAATCCAACCATATGACTTGTATTCATGGGATGGGTAGTATTGTTTTAGATTATGTGATAGTTGGTATCCTTGTTTCCAACCAAACAGAAACTTTTGACCTTTTAAATGACCATGATCTTGACTTTGATCATAAACCTTTAACCCTAACTCTAAACTTTTCCATGCAGAGGAGTGCCATTGAAGAGAATTATGATAATCAAATAAATTTGCGCTTTGACAAAAGTAAATTTGACATTTTATTAAAGGATTTAAATAGTAAATTAAATCTCCTAACTTATAAGGACAACATTGAATAATTCTATCATAATTTTACAACTACCCTTTCCACTTCTATTAACAAGTTCTCTTTTGAATTGTCCTATAAAAATACTAATAGAACGGCCAACCCTTGGTATGATAAATAATGTAAAATTGCTAGGAAAGACATTAGGGATGCTTATAATGAGTACTCAAATCTCGATAATATCAATACGTACAAATCCCTAATTAAAAGGAAAAAATGATACTATATCAATAAAAGACAAGAGAAACTTTCACAACTATATTAGTTCGATCCTAAGAAGTTTTGGAGCCAAATTATAAAACACAATACTAAAGAAAATAATAGTATTCTCGGGATTCCCTTAAGGGACTCATCTTCCCTAAATTCATGGAGACCATTTCCATTGTCCCTACAAAGGAATAAGTTTTTTCTTTAGATGACATAGAGTTCAGGGTTAAGCGTCTTGCAAATGGGAAAGCTATGGACATTGAAGGCTACCAGGCTGAAATTTTTAAAATCGGAGGGCTAGTCCTTATCCCTCACATACATAAGATCTTCAAATTAGCAGTCAAGCAGGGCTTCTTTAAACCCTAGACGAAAATCCTCATTGTTCCTATTTTTAAAAATGGGGATAGAAACATTCCCTCTAATTATAGGACCATTATGATTAGCTCGATTTTAGCCAATATTTATGGAATTATTTTGGAAAATAAGATTAGCCTTTGGCTAGACATTTACGGTAAAAGAGATAAAGTCGAGGCTAGTTTTAGGAGGTATCATTCAAATTTGGACCATCTTGTTACCTTTAGGATCATTGCGGAGGAGTTCCTCAATACTAAAACCATTTTTTATTTTTTTTTGTTGACTTTAGAAAAGCTTTTGACATGGTTCTTATGAAAAACCTTTGGAATAGATTGGAAGAGATAAAAGTGCCTCTCGAGTTGAGGGATGCTGCAATAAGGATATATGAGAACATTATTTCTAATTTTAAAAACACTAAGGAATGGTCAAAAGAGATTAACTGCAATATCAACGTTAAACAAGGTTCTCCCTTGTCCCCTACCCTTTTTGGCATATACATTGGCAAGTTAGAAGATTGATAGGAAATAACAGGTTGTGTTGGCCTTACTCTGACTGGTAGAGTCATCAATCTTCTTATTTATGCCGATGATATCATTCTTATGGCAAGGAGTCCCCATGATGTTGAAAACCAACTAATAATCCTCAAGGATGTTTTCTCCAATATGGGTATGACTGTTAATATTGATAAGACTAAGGTCATGATAATTAAATCCAATAACATCCCTTATGATATCTTTGTATATGACAAAAACAACTTGGAGGAAGTGACTTCATACAAATATCTTGGAATTGATATTCACCACAAGCTCAATTGGAATTATAGCATTGAGAAAAGGATTATTGGGGGATGGAAAAATTATTTTGGGCTTGAAAACAATTGTAAATCAACTAATATTTGGAGTTTGGATAAGAATAAACTCCTCTTTGAGACTCTTGTTACACATGTTATTCTTTATGAATGTGAATTCTAGGGATGTAGTATGTCTCGTGAATCCTGGAGATATATAGAGAAAATAAAAAAGAATTTATAACCTATAATCTCAAAGTTAAAGGAAATACGACCTATCTCATCCTCCTCTTAGAAACAAGCCTCTCCCCCATTGATAACATGGCTATGACTAGATACCTAATGTATAAGAACAATTTAAACAACATGGAAGACAAGAGGCTTCCTAAAATTGCTTCAAAATCGAGTCATAACCACCATCAACTCAAGCGAGGATGACATAAAGATTCTCGGTCTTGGCTAAACTATTAGGGAATCATGGAAGACACCATTTTGGAATAAAGATACTATTAAAAAAAATGTCAAATCAAAATTTAAGGAGAAATTGTGGTGTGATAAAGTCAAATCAAAATTTAAGGAGAAATTGTAGTGATAAAGAGTTAGAGAAAAGAAAATTAAGGTATTATAAAGATGTAATCAACCCTAATCTAGAAGATCAAAATTGCTCATCTATTTTTCCAAGTGTAAAGAAAAAGAAAAAAATAAGCATTGCTAAGATAAGAAAAAAATCTCATGAGATTCACAGTGAAACTGGGCGTTCGTAAATTCCTAAAACGCCATGGGATGAAAGAGTGTGTCACCTTTGTGAAACTAAGAAGGTTGAAGACCAAAAGAATTTTCCCTTAGATTGTCTAGCCTATACCCATATTAGATATCATTTTCAAAATATTTGTCACACTAACAACCTTCCTAACCTCTTAACTCAACAAAAGTATCATGATCTTGGAAAGCTTCTCTTAGTGTTTTTCAAGCACAGAAACAAAATTCTACCAATTCAATCTTAGTGGACGTTGATCATCATCATCATCAAAAAAAGAAAGCATGTATATCAAACATTTTTTTATATAATTATTTGCTATATAAAACATTACATTATATTACATTATACTATAATTATTAATATATTATTATATTATATAAAACAAAAACATCAATATTAATTATTAATAGTTGATTACTATTATATCAACAAAATCACTTTATTATATCAAGAAAGACATTATATTTATTATTTGATTACATTTTTTATATAAAAAAACACATTATTATATCAAGAAAAAAACATTATATTTATTATTTGATTACAAAAAATTGGTCTCATACACCAATTTGGTCTGGCTTAGTTGTGACCTTAAAGATAGATTATTATTATTATTATTATTATTATTATTAGAAAACAATATCATGCATTATATAATAAAAAGACATCATATAATTATTTGATTGCATTTATTGTATCAATAAAAAAACATATTATATAAACAAAAAAATTATACCATAAACTTTGAATACATTTATTATATTAAGAAAACTATAATATCAATATTATTTATTAATATTAATTATTTGATTAAGAAAAATACAATATCAATATTATTTATTTGATCACATTTATTATATCAAGAAGACATAATATTTTATATTTTAAGACAAATGTCTAATAAAAACAAATTAAGAAATATATTCAGAAAGACCACATTTTATATTTTTGTTGAATTTAAGATATTTAATATTTGTGGAAATATATAAATATCTTTTTGAAAGATTCCATCATAAAAAAATTATTTCCAATGAAAATTTCATTTCAATGTAAATATAAAAAGAAAATAATATATATAAAGAAAACACCATGACATGACAATAATTTGTCCTTCGTCACCCCCTCAATCCATCCATGGAAACCATCCGGTCAAAGAGGAAACATCACCCTTGAAAGAGAGCACTCTTATGCTCATTAATCCTCTCTCCCCCCAAAAAATCCATCCACAAGAGTTAGTCTTTGTCTTAGGCAGCTGAATGGTGGAGGAGGAAATTCCCCCAAGATGGAAGGTGGAGGAGCATATGATGAGAGTTGGCGAGGAAAGGGAGGAGGGGCCACGTCTACTTTATGCAAATCGACTCTCATAGGAGCACCTCCAACTCATTTTCAAAATTTGGCAAAAGAAAGACAACCAACTACACTCACAACGCATTGTCAGCCAAAGAATGGACATTTTGTTCGATGCATTGGTGGATGCTCCTACATGGACTCAATGCCCAACGTGTAGCCAGAAGTGCATCCATGTCTACAACATTCATGGCCACATGAGCTAGCCCAAGTAGTAGCACCTCCAGGTTTATGTTTTTGGTTTTCTTTTGTCCCAGGTTAGATGGTCACGGCGACCCGTTTCATTTTCTTCATACAATTTGGTCATGGCTATCAAATTATTTTGTTCATACAGTTTTGTTTACACTGTGACAAGTCAAACTCTAATTATTTAATGGAATCCATCTGTTATGGTTTCCCTTTTATTGAAAAGCATGTGGCTAACAGATGGCATTGTACAAACATTAGCATAAATTAATACAAGGATCTTACTTTATTTACAAAAAAAAATGGTTGAAGATAAAAAACACTTTCCCCTAGCATGTCCTTGTATGAACACTTTAGTTGTATGAAGCTATCTAAGAAAAAAAATACCATGAAATTGATCACGGTTACTCATAAGAGGATTCAAGTAAAATATTCTACTACTATAAATCATAATTGCTTTTAACTCATTCCTTTGTGCATAAATGCATACTCTAATTTTATATATGATTATTCAGAATAGATAGATTTTATAGTTCAAGATCACATGTTATCTATGTCCTTAAAAAAATTATGATTCTATGTAATATATCGCATCAGTTCAAGGTTCCTATATTTTTCACAAAGCATGAGTTCAAAGTTCCTATATTTTTCACAAATGAAACACTGTTAGATTTTTTTTTTAAAGCTTCACAAAAGATTACTTTTTGTAATCTGTGGGACACAAAACAATCTTTTCATACGATGAACATGCCACTGATGTTGCAATATGAAGAAAAAAACAAGACACTACAATGTGACGAACATAGTAATGTTGTGTTGTGTTGAACATATTAACGTTGGACAAAGACGAACATATTAAGGTTGCAATCTAATGAACATAATAACGTTGCAATGTGATAAACATAAATTGATGTCGTAATGTCATGAACATATGCATGTCATCGTAACATAAATAGACATTTCACTCTAGTGCATGTCATCGTGTCATTGAAATGTGATGAACATTTCCTCATGTTGCAATGTGATGCAGTTATTCTAACTTCGCAATGTGACAAACAATTCCAAACTTCGCAAAATTTCAAACAAATTAAAATCTCATTCTACTAAACATATTAATGTCACAATGTGATGAAAATATAATGTTGCAATGTGACGAACATATTAAAGTCACAATGTCAAGAGCATAGTAACATGGCAATATAGAAACCATAGTAATGTCACAATTTTGATAGTAACGTCACAATGTAATGAATATAAATAGAGGTTGCAATGTGTCCCACATCACACTGTCATTGCAATATGATGAACATTTCCTCGCACTGCAATGTGATGTACATATCTTGACGTAATGTGACAAACACTTCCAAATGTCGCAATGTGACGAATATATATGTATGTGGATAGGAATGTTGTCCCATTGTGTCGCACATGATCTTATCATCGCAATGTGATGAACATTTCCTAATGTTTGCATTGTGACGTACTTATTCCAACTTGGCAATGTGACAAAAATTTCCAAATGTTGCAATGTGTTGAACATAGAAACGTTGAAATATACCAAACATAGGAAAGTCGCACTCTAATGAACACATAACATTACAATGTGATGAAAATATAGTATTGTGATGCATCCCCCTCCCCTCCTAGGGTTCTGTGACCTCTTGGTCTCTGGATCGTTCCAAGTGTCAAGTTAGATTGACTCTGTGGGCTCCTGAATGAACCCATAAGTTATGCACATGCACTTTTTCTTCCTTTGGTGCAGGTCATGTGATACCTGCACCTTTTGTCTATGCGTTCAAGCTCTCTTCAGTTCATGGGTGCTATCTCCTCTCTTAAATTCTCCTAATGTGACCCTTGGCTATGACCTAGGGCCCAACCTTTGAGTGCATCGGGACTTCACATTTCATGAAGTTGGAACTCAACCCAACGCTTCTTCTTCGAAATATCGATCCTCAAACTCCTGAAATCCACTCACCGATATCAATGGTCACTATCCATTATGTTTTGATGGTCGAGATCCTCTATGGGTTCTGGACTTATGAGATCTCAAATATTGAATCCACGAGCTCCCTTTGCTAAGATCCTTCTTCGCATGTGAATTTAGATGACGTCCTCACATGGCCATGTGACTTCCTGTTAAATTCCATGCACCTTCAGTCCCTGAAATGTTGTGCGACCATCGATTTCCCGATCTTGACGGTACCCTGGATTGACAGTTCATATATGTCCCCTCTGAATCAATGGATTAGATCCCTTCGCGATTTCGGACTCCATGAGTTTTAAATATAAGCCCCAACTTCCTTTCGTACGTCAATCCTCTGGAACAGATGATTTATGGACACATGCCCTGATCGATCAACAGTCCTACGCCTCCTTTGGATGTTTGACCTTTCAAATCAGATCAACAGTCCCACGGCCCTCTCCTCGATCAGCGGTCGAGATCTCCTTCGGGCCTCTGGGCTTTGACAATTTCAAATCTCAAACCTTCCTCTCCTCTGTTGACTAGGTATATTCCAGAGTGGAAGATCTGTTGTCATGTGTCCTCCTTCTCTTCGACGACTCTCGTCATTTTCGGGACTCCAGACTTCAGTGATTTCATATTCCAAACTGAAACTCTAGCGTAAATTTATCCATGTCTCATGATCTAGTGACAAGTGTCCCCTCACAGATCGAGGAATCTTGGCTCTTCGGCACTTTGGGCTTTGGTTGTTTCAACACTTCGACCTCTGACTCCTTCTGGATCTCTTGACCTATTGGCACGTATCCCCTCTACATCCAACGATCCAGATACTCCTTTTCGCGTATCCAAATTTTTCATTTCGTGAAACCAAAGGATCATTCACATTCATACTCTCGATCCCTGATATCCCAAAATTATCCCTAGACAATCAATGTTCTAGATCTCTCCTCGATCGACAACTACAATATTTTCGCGAGTTCTCACTTTGAGAATTCTCACAAGCTTTCCCTTTGAAGTCTCCAAGTCGTGAGTCAGTGAAATACTGACTCGTTACCACGCGTCCCTTCCGATGGACAATTAGGATCTCGACCATGTGGATCTCGGTCACATTTCCTCTGATAATATCTGACATGCATTGATCTCAGCTACGTTTTCTTCGGATAAGGGACAGTCCCAATGATGTCGGGACTTCGTGTTTTGTGAAGTCGGCTCTCCTCTTATGCACTCATATGGACTAAACCTCATGCACCTTTTCCGAACCGAACGAATATTGGTCCATGCACTTCATATCTGGCAGATGACATCTGATTCTCCTGTGCTCATTCCTCCTCTACCTGGACATATATCTAATGGTCCAAGTTATTCTCCACAACCAATCAAATGGTTGATGTCACTCCTCCTCCCAAGCTTTAGAATTTCTTCAACTAAAAATATTTCGTCAGTATTCAAAGTTTTTTCGGCCTTTGAACTTCCTCCTGCGAACCAGACTCCTTTGGGTCTCTCTTATGCTTCTGAAAGAGTTATCTCTTCTTAGCTTGATCTCCTCAAAGATTTCGATCTCCCACGCACACCTTGTGTTCTCGGGATTTCATCAAACTCAGAATCAGGAAGGATTTCTTGAACAAGAAATACTTCTCGCCCTCCTGGAATTCTTCTGATCGATGCACTCCTTGCGGATCTTTTCCTCATAGAGTATTTAGTAACTCTATTCTTCCCAAACTCAACACAGAGTTCCTTCTGTGCCCACTTGGTAGAGCTTCGACAGATTTCTTAGTAACTTTGTTTCTCTGTGCATCTTTCACACAGTCTTCCCTCTATGGTATTCAACAAACTTGAGGTTCCTATTGAAATTACAATCGGTCTGGTGTGCCCTTGTAGCACATTATTTTCTGACTCTGCAGAGTTCAGGTGCGCACTCCTTGCACTGGCTACAAAACCTCAATTATTCTGTTGTGCACTCCTTGCACAACCGAAAGAATCCAGAAGGATATTATAAAACTCAATGAAGATAAAATAAATCTATCTTCCTACTATAAATAAATATTATCATATATCTACAACATTCATTCATGAAACACATAAACACGATATGTACGAAAAATTGTTTTTCTATTATCTTTGTGTGTATATATAATTTTTTACAAAACTGGATTGTAACAAAGTCCCAGTTCTATCAAGATCTCTCTCTTAGAACTATTATACCTCCTAAGGCCTATCTACCCAGACCTCTCTCTCATTCTCTGCCTCCCTCACGAAATTTGAAACAAGATCTCATTAGAAAAGAGGGGCTCTACGAGATCGTCCTCTTTCACCTAACCTCATCTATTACATTGAAGTTTAATAAATGTTTACGCATACCTGAATACGATCTGGGCCTATTGTAGGTAACCATTTAAGGCAACCCAAACCACTACTTGTACAAAGGTATGGCCTAGAATTTACAACCTTACAGCACAAAAATTCGTAGAGGATTATTTCAAATTTAAAAAATGGGAGGTTTAGTGCCTCTCCCTTCCTCCATTATGTGTTTGCATGATGTCATGCTGACATGTTTGATGAGGTGGATCGATTCTCTTACATCATACTCCCCTGCTAGGAAAAACATGAGCTCCTACTCATGAACTCCTCTTCTCCAGTGTTGAAATCCACTTGGATCCCAAATTTTCTTCTAGAGTTTTCATCTTTCTCCTCTCCAGCTATGTTGTTATTGTTGTTGTTGGTGCTTCTTTTTCTTATTCCATACTGCTATGGAAGGCTCTCTTCTATTCATCTCCCCTTTGTTGACTTCTTCTGCTGACGTCAACATCAACTTCCTTATCTCCTCTATCACTCTGTCTAGATGCTACATTGGCTGGCTCTTCTTATGCAGTATTCTCTGTTGCACTTCCTTGTCAGTGGGTAGATCCACTTGATCCCCCATGTTGTCTTTATCTCCCTTTGTGGCATCAATTTTCCACTCTGCTGTATATTTCAATTCCACATTATCATCACCAAGATGTTGCTTAGCTTCCTCTTTTGACATATCTCCCATTTCCTCCAATTGTTCCTCTGGCTGGTATGCTCCTCCATCTGCTTCCAACTTTACCTGTTGGATGTGAAATATTTGTACCATTTCCCTTCTTTCTAGGGCTTCCTATTCTTCATACAGCTCAGTAATGTCCATGTTGTCTTCTTCCTCCTCTGTTGAAAGATTCAGTGTTGCAATAGTCTTTGTTTCAACTTCCTGGCTAAAAACTTTGGGCAATTCAGATGAATTCTCTTCTCCTTATGCTGGGGTAGACATTAGTGTCTGCTCCATTTCTTCATCTTTGAAATTGTATGTTGGTTTTATTTCTTCTTATGCTACACTCTCATCATGTGCATTGTCCTTCACTTCACTGCCTGGTAGGAATACCTTTATTCCTTCAATCATCAGAAGGCTCCTCAAATCCTCCTCCTTGTGATTGAAGAATTTAACTTATCATCGGATTCATTCACGTGGTCCAAAAATCCACACGAATCTCCATATATAAACACTCCTTGCTGACATGAACTCACTTCTAAGCTTCCAAGACTTTCAGACAATCTAGATTCTTTCCCCCTACCCACCTGGAAATTTGGGAATCTTCTGTTGCCCACCTGGCAGTCTATGAGATCAATCGATCCCATATCGTTGCCCATTTGGCAATATAAAATTCTGGCACTACTCCTCTGGCAGTATACGAGACCTCCACCTGATCGCTTTCCATTTCCCACCTGGAAACTCGAAAGTCCACTTCTGCCCACTTTGCAGTTTAAGAGATATTCATATGATCTCTCCTCCTCCTCATCACTGAGATTTCTCCGAGTATCTGGTTCACAGATGTGAATCAGTTCCTCCTATGTGTCACTAAGGTTTTCAGTATGCCTCAAATACCTTCTCATCAACCTTCTCTATCCTCTGGCCAACAATCTCGTAACTGGACACTTCACCCTCTTCTTCATGGGCCATTCATACACCCAATGTGATTTCACATTTTATTGCATTTTAAATGCAAGCTTATCCATTATGGCTCTTATCTCATTAAGCTCCAGATCCATATCTGGATTGTCCTTCTTCTTGCGGCCTTCTCTTTGACAATGTCCACGGACTTCAGTATCCATTTCCACCTTTTACCTGCCCTCCTAGAAAGTCTATGGGTTAATCTACATCTGTGAGCACCTCCATCTTCTCTCACATCTCACTCAGTTGTTTAAATTTTTGTTGCGGTGAAACAATCTTCTCACAAAGCATAAATACTCTACTTTCTTTTCATCTATTGACTATAGGAAAACTCCTATTTATGATACCACCTAATGATATCAGGTCATCGCCTTTCACCATCTCTCCTTTGTCTGTTGTCTGTAAGCATGTCTCAGTCTTTCGATTTCCTCCTTTGCCTAAATAAATCAATTCTGGAATCTTATACCACTTGATGGTATCCTATTATCTCTTATCACCGTCTCTCCCTTTGCCTGTTGCCTGCAAGAAAAATTTCATCTCCTAGTACTACTCGATGTAGTCAAACCATATTATTAATATCCTTTGCATGAAGTCTACAGATGGAGATCAAGCTCTGATACCACTTGATGGTATCAAAGTATTCTCTTTATCTACCCTCTGCTATAGAAATTAAAAATCTGGGTTCTAATACCACCTGATGCAGCCCCCCTCCCCTCCTAGGTTTATGTGACCTCCCGGTCTCTGGATTGTTCCAAGTGTTGAGTCAGATTGACTCTACGGGGTCCTGAATGAACCTAGAAATTATACACAGGCCCCTTTTCTTCCTTTGGTGCAGGTCCTGTGATACCCGCACATTTTGTCTGTGCGTTCCAATGATCTTTAGTTCATGGGTGTTATCTCCTCTCTTAAATTCTCCTTATGTGACCCTCAGCTGTGACCTGGGGCCAAACCTTCAAGTGTGTTGGGACTTTGCATTTCACGAAGTTGGAAATGAACCCAATGCTTCATCTTCGAAAGATCGATACCTGAACTTCCAAAATCCACTTGCCCAGATCAATGGTCACTATCCCTTGTGATTTGACGATTGATATGCTCTCTAGGTTTCAGAGTTCTGAGATCTCAAATATCGAATCCATAAGCTCCCTTTTCTAAGATCCTTCTTCGAATGTGACTTTGGACGACATCCTCACATGACCATGTGACTTCCTGTTAAAGTCCATGCACCTCCATTAACCAAAATGTTGTGGGACCACCAATCTCCCAATCTTGACGATATCCTGGATTGACGGTTCAGATATATCCCCTCTTAATCAATAGATCGGATCCCTTTGCGATTCTGGACTACGGGATATTGAAATCTCAACCCCAACTTCCTTTCTTACATCAATCCTTCGGAACTGACGATCTATGGACACCTATCATGATCAATCAACGATCCTACTCCTCCTTCAGATGTTTGATCTTTCAACTTAGATCAATGGTCCATAGGCCCTGTCCTCGATCAGCGGTTGAGATCTCCTCCAGGCCTCCAAACATCGATGATTTCAAATCTCAAACCTTCTTCTCCTTTGCTGACTAGGTATCTTCAAGAGTGGAATATTTGTTGCCATGTATCCTCCTTTGTATCAACGACTCTCATCATTTCTAGGACTCTAACCTTCGGCGATTTCATCTTCCAAATTGAAACTCTAGCGTAACTTTCTCCGGAGCATGAGATTTGGTAACAAGTGTCCCCTCATAGATTAATGGCTCTCGACTCTATGGTGCTTTGGGATTTGTTTGTTTCAACAGTTGAACCTCCGCCTCCTTCTAGATATCCTGACACATTGACATGTATCCCCTCTGGATCCAACGATCGAGATTGTCCTTTTCGCATATCGAGATTTCACGTTTTGTGAAATTAGAGGATCATTTACCTTCCTACTCCTGATCCCCGATATCCTGAAATTCTCCCTCGAAAATAAATGGTCCAGATCTCTCCTCGATCGACGACTACAATCTTTTCATGAGTTCTCACTTCAAGAATTGTCACAAGCTTTCCCTTTGACGTCTCTAAGTCGCGAGTCAGCGAAATAATGACCGGTTTCCATGCGTCCCTTCTGATGGATGGTTAGGATCAATGTGGCTCTTTCCCTTTCAAATCTCTGACATACATGGATCTCAGCCATGTTTCCTCTAATAATTGGCGGTCCTGATGATGTCGGGATTTCACATTTTGTGAAGTCAATTCTCCTCTTGTGCACTCAAATGGACTAAACCTCGTGCACCTCTTTGAAACCCAACAACTGTTGGTCCACGTGCTTAGATCTGATGGTTGATGCTTGATTCTCATGCACTCATTCCTCCTCTACCTAGATGTATATCTAACGGTCTAAGTTCTTTTCCACAATCGATCAGATGGTTGTTGACGCTCCTCCTCCTAAGATTTAGACTTTCTTCAACTTAGAATATTTCGTCAATATTCAAAGGTTTTTGGCCTTTGAACTTGCTCCCGTGAACCAGACTCCTTTGGGTCTCACTTACACTTCTAAAATAATTATCTCTTATAAGATTGATCTCCTAAAATATTTTGATCTCCCACACACACCTTGCATTCCCGGGATTTTTTCAAACTCATAATCTGGAAGGATTTCTTGAACAAGAAATACTTCTCTCCCTCCTAGAGTTCTTCTACTCGATTCACTCCTTGCAAATCTTTTCCTCACTGAGTATTTAGTAACTCTATTCTTCCCAAACTCAACAAATATTTCCTTCTGTGCACACTTGCACCGACTCAATGCCCACTTGGTAGAGCTTCAACAAAGTTCCCAGTAACTCCGTTTCTCTTTTCTTCTTTTGCACAGTCTTCCCTCTAAGGTATTCAACAACCTTAATTTTTCTCTTGATCTTACAATCACTTTGGTACGCCCTACTGGAATGTTTTTTTTTTATTCCATAGAGTTCAGATGCACACTCCTTGTGCTAGCTACAGAACCTCGGTTGTTCTATTGTGCACTCATTGCACAGCCTAAAGAATCCATAACAATATTATAAAACTCAATGAAGATAAAATAAATCTATCTTCCTACTGTAAATAAATATTATCATATATATACAACATTCATTCATGAAACACATAAACACATGATATGCAGGAAAAACTGTTTTTTTTTTTTTATCTTTGTGTGTTTATAGAGATGTTTACAAAACTGGATTGTAACAAAGTCCCAGTTCTCTCAAGATCTCTCTCTTAGAACTATTCTACCTCCTAATGCCTCTCTACCCAGATCTCTCTCTCATTCTCTGCCTACCTCAAGAAATCTGAAACAAGATCTCATTACAAAAGAGGGGCTATGTCAGCCCCTCCTCTCTCACCTAACCTCATCTATTACATTGAAGTTTCATAAATGTTTGCCCAAAACTAACTACGATCTGGTAGTGCTACAGGTAACCATTTAAGACAACCCCAACCACTACCTGGACAAAGGTATGGCCTGGCATTTACAACCTTAGAGCACAAAAATCCGTATAGGATTATTTCAAATTTTAAAAATGGGAGGCTTAATGCCTCTCCCTTCCCCCTTTTCATGTTTGCATGATGGCGTGTTTGTTGAGGTGGAGCGATGCTCCTGTGTCATGTTGCAATATGACGAACATAGTAATTTCACAATGTTATGAACATAGTAACATTGCAATCTATGAAACATAGTAACGTCACAATCTCACGAAAATAGGCATGTTGTCGCAATGTAGATAGTAGGGTCGCAATGTGAAAAACATAAATACATATCGCAATGTGACGAATATAAATGCATGTCAACAATGTGTTGCACATAACCCTACCATCGTAATATGCAAAACATTTCCTCACGTTGCAATGTGACACACATATACTGATGTCACTATGTGACAAACACTTCCAAACATCGCAATGTGTAGAACATAGTAAACTTGCAATCTATGAAACATTGTAATGTCGCAATGCGATGAACATATATGGACGTCGCAATGTAACAAACATGTCTAAATATCGTAATGTGTTGAACATAGCAATGTTTCCACCTACCATGCATAGTAACATCACAATGTGACGAACATATATAGATGGCTCAATGTGACAAACATTTCGAAACATCGTAATGTGTCAAACATAGTAACAATGAAATATACTAAACATAGTAACACCATGATGCAACAAACATGTATGGACGTCACATTGTGACGAACATATATGCATGTCACAATGTGACGAACATCACAATCATACGAACATAAATTGGCATTGTAATGGGACAAATTCAATGTGATAGACATTTCCAAATGTCACACTGGGACAAACACAACCTATTGTCTCAATTTGATGTACACAACCCAATGTGCGAATGTGACAAGCATTTTTGATGTCACAATGTTACGAACATAACCAACTATCAAACTATGACGAACCTATTCAGATGCCATATCGTGAGAAACATAAACCTTCATCATAATTTAATGACCATAACCTTACGATGTCAAGTGACGAACAAAAGCTAATGTCGCAATGTAATGAAAAAACCTTATGTCAACATGTGATGAACAAAGGATGATTTCATAATGTGATGAACAAAAATGGATGTAGGCATGTCACGAAAAAACATGATGTCCCAATTTGATGAAAAAAATATGATCAACATTACAATGCAGTAGTGCCATAGTAAACTACGATGAACATAACGAACATGGCCCACCATAATGATATCCACATGGTCAATGAAGGTTAGCGATGGCCATGCTCAACCATAGTCAACCATGGTCATGGTCAAACTCACTCAACCATGATGAAGGATAACCATGGTCAACCATTGGCAACCTTTCCTTCCCAAAGTCAACCAAGGTCTACCAAAGTAAACCATGGTCATGGTCAACCATACTCAACCATAACCATTTTCAATTAAGGTATTATTGTATTAATACTTAAATAATATAGTATTAATGTATTACTACTTTAGTAATGTATTTATTAAGGTATTGATACTTTAAAAATATATTTATTATGCATTATTAATTGATTAATAATTAAATATGTTAAAATATACATTAATATACTTTACTAATGTATTTATTAATTCATTTAATGTATAAAACATATGGAATAATTATTTTTATTATTACTTTAACAATATAGTAATTAATAGTGTATAAATGTATTACTTAATTAATACATTACATTATTAATGCATTAATTAATTATTACTTTAATTTATACATTATATTATTATAATAATGTATTACTACTTTAGTAATGTATTTATTAAAAATGTATTTATTTATTAATTAATTAAATTAATACATTACAATATACATCAATGTCATTCATAGTCATGACCATAAGAAACCATTATGATGGTCCACCATAATCAACCACAATCATTTTCAATAAATGTATTATTACTTTAATAATAATTTTATGTATTAATTTATTATTGTATTAATACTTTAACAATGTATTAGTTAAAAATGTATTAATGTATTAACTAATTCATACATTACATTATCAATGTATTAATATTTAATATGTTACATTATGCATAATGGATTAATACTTTAATTTATATATTACAATAATGTAACAATGTATTGTTAATGTAAGAGTGAGTCCAATAAAGGAAATCACCAGGAAGATTCTAGATCTGACAATCTGTCAAGGATAGGCTTTGTTATTGGTTTCAGGCTGCATGAGTGCTGAAGGAGTCGATGAGGAATCCTCTCTACCCCCGCCCTTAGCAGATGTAGTTGCCTTCAAACATTTGTTGATCGCTCAAGGCAATAAACCCACCTCCGCCTCGCCCCCAAAATTTGTGAAAAAACTCAATGATGTTCTCATCATCGCCCTCCCTCCAGAGTAGCTGATGTAGATCGTAGTTTCTTTGGCAGATTGAGACTTAGTGGGAAAATTCACCGGTCTCTAGCCCTCGCCATGCACTACTGAAAACTGGATCCAGAAGAACTCACACCCTCTAATTACCAATAGTGTCACCTACTATGCATTAGGTCGTGGGTTTTTTCTGTTTGAATTTATCTGCAGAAATGATCATGACCTAATCTTCAGAAATGGGCCCTACATCATGGGGCCCCAAGGGTTGTACCTAAATCGATGGATCCCTGGATTTGATCCTTGTATAGATGTGATATTCCCAAGAAGTATATCTACTAGAGAAGATGACCAAACAAGACATTTTCCGACAGTTGACCAAAAACTCACCATGGGCGCAAATCAGAACAGGGGTGCACCACTAGTTTGGGTAACCAAGCAATGGATATCCAATGTCAGGATGATCTGAGAATAGCCAAGAGGATGAGGATATCTCGGTGTGAGTCTCAGGTATCAAAGGGAGAATCTTAGTGCAAACATAGAGGAGGGCACACTTACTTCATCTCGACAAATGGAGAAGCCAACAAGGGCGAAAACCCCAGGTTGGTGTGCCCTCCTTTTTGCCTCAGGAAACTTGCAGAAAATCGAATTCCTCCCTAAGATATTGGCTAGCTAATAGAGTAAGATTTCTCTCAGATGTGGAAGCATGGAAAACGGATCAGCTAGGGTGTAGGCATGAAGGCACACTAGCTAACCCTGAGAATGCCCAAAAGTGAAAATGCAACAGAACGTGAAATGTAAACTCAGATAAAAAAATCAAGTGAAAGACATAGCTTTAGGAAAAAGACAAGAATGCTTTATTTGAGTTCCAGTTCGCCTTATATACTGAGGGAACCATTTATTTATATATGCATAGTTGAATAGCATCAAAAGGTGAAAATGGGTCCAACCAAGTTGATTGAATTGTGTGCCCTAGGTGGGTGTTCCCCTGTTTAGATATGGAAGCTTCCTGAATTCTATGAGAAGGTGACGAACATTTTTGTGCAATATTTCTGTTGTGATCCACATTTCTTGAGGTAGATTTTGGCCTTGGTGGGCTACCATATACGAAGTGTATGCCCAGTGCCTTGTAGAGCGGGTCCGGGTGTCCAGTAGAGTGTCTTTGGCCAATGGGAGTTGGAAATATGGAATGTTGTCCACTAGGTGAGTAATGGTGAATAGTTCTTCCAATAGAGGAGTCCCAAACAACTTCAAGTTATTTAGAGTAATAACATTGTGGATTCCCAATTGTGGTGGCATATCCAACCTATAATCATTTTCTCTAATCTTATCGAGGATGGTATACGGGTCATATATTATTGGAAGAAGCTAGTGATGGTGGCCTTTGAAGTGCTTCTTATCCAAGTGTAACCATACTTTATCCCCGGGTTGAAAGGACATGAAGGTCCTTTGTTTTTCATGGAATTTCTTGGCATTCTCTTGAGTTCCTTTTAGTGTTGTTGTTACTCCAGTGTGGCATTGTGCAATTTGGTGGAGAATCCCTTGTGATGAGAGGTGTTCCTGTTGTTTATGGAAGGTGCCTTGAGGATCCCAAGTGAGTGGGATCTCGGTTTGAGATGATGGTTGGAATCCCAAGAAGAATTCAAAAGGTGAAAACCCTATAGAATAATGTGTGTCCTTATTGTAGCTATGTTGTAGAATGTGCAAGTAATTGTCCCATTGTTTGTTGCACCCAAAGTGAGTTCGAAGAGCATGAACCAAGACCCTGTTGACAACCTCTGTTTGCCCATCCATATGAGGATGGAAAGCAGTAGAAAAATTAAGGTGGCATCCCAATAGCACCCATATTGTCTTCCAAAATGTGTTGAGCAAGAGAGAATCTCTATCTGAGATGATGGTGCTTGGGAGGCAAAAATGGGGCTAGACATGTTGGAAGTAGAGTTTCACTATTTGTGATGTTATAGTAGTCTTTGTGCATGGGATGAAAACTGCCATTTTGTTGAAGCGACATTCAACTACCCAAATTGCATCATGTTGCTTTTGGGTTGTTGGAATTCCACTCAGAAATTCCATTAGGATTGACTCCCAAGTCTGAGAAGGAAGAGGCAGAGGTTGATATAATCCATTCTTTTGGCTGGATGGCTTGGATTGTGAGCATAATGCAGAGACTCTAATAAATTTTTCAACTTGAGGCTACATGGAAGGCCAATGGAAATGGTGTTGCAGATGTTGGATGGTCTTTGTGGTACCGAACTAGCCCCCATAGGCTGAAGCATGCACCTCCCTGATGAGAAAGAGGCATTCCTTTGAGTGTGGAACACATAAAAAATCAAATTATAGAGCCACCCATCCCAAATAGTGTAGTCTAGGAAGGGGGTCTGATTGATCATTGTGGGAGTTTGCAATGCCACCCAAATCTCTGAAATGTCAGGGTCACTAGCATATTGATCCTTCCATGTGTCATAGGTAGCACAACACACTTATAGAATTGAGAGGACTGGAGTTGCAGGTCATCTTATAAAATCAACCATCTTATTAGAAGTGCCTTTCATATATCTCATGTCCAAGTGAAATTGTTGAATATAGGAGGCCCATTTAAGGTACCTTTGTTCTTGAATCTTCGACTGAGAGTTGATGAAAATCAAAGGATGGTGGTTTGTATGAAGAATTATTTCTTTACCCAACAAATAATTCCTCCATTGCTTGAGGGATTGAACCAGACTGTAAAACTCCTTGCCATAGGTGCTATAATTTTTCTTTGCCTCGGACAGGGTTTCAGAGTGGTAAGCAATGGGGTGTCCTCCATGTTTAAGTACGACACCAAGAGAATATTGTGAGGCATCAGAATCAATATCAAAGGGTTGGGAGAGGTATAGTAGGTGTAATATATGGGATGAGAAGAGAGCTTCTTTGAGTTGATCAAAGTGACTAGTTTCTTATTTAGTCCACATAAATGTAGAAGAACTGTTTGAGAGCTTATGCAAAGGATGAGAAAGCTGTGAAAAATAGGGAATGAACTTACGATAGAAATTGATGCCACCCATAAATATTTTGAGATCCCTAGATGAAGAAAGTAGTGGCCATTGCTTCAATTCTTGGATGTGAGATGGATCTGGTTGAATACCCTCTAAGCTAACCACAAATCTGATATAGGGAACTGAAGTCTGAACAAAATATGACTTCTTCTCTTTAACTTGTAACTTGTGTTCTTGGAGGATTTGGAGAACTTGTCAGACATGTTCCATGTGAGTGTCCCATGTCCAATTGAAGATGAGAATGTCATCTAAGTATATGACTACAAATTGACCCAAATGTGACCTGACGATGTCATTGATGAGCCTTGTGAAAGTGGTTGGGGCGTTGGTGAGGCCAAACGACATAACTTTCCACTCAAAAAGACCAAAATTGGTCTTGAAAGCTCTTTTCCAAACATCATTTGGGTTCATTCAAACTTGACGGTAGTCGGATGTTAAATCCAATTTAGTAAACCACTTATCTCGTTGGAGGGTGTCAAGTAACTACTCAATCCGGGGGAAGGGGGTAACATTTTTTTACTGTGGCTTTGTTCAAGGCCCGGTAATAAGTGACAAGGCACATTTTTGAGGTATCTCTTTTGCAGATGACAAATGCGGTAGAAGCATAGGGAGAATATGATGGTTGTATGTGGCCAAAGTTGATGAGGTCGGTCAATTGTCTTTCCATTTCCTCTGTTTCTGTTGGGGCCAACCGATATCTAGGGGCATTAGGTAATGAAAATATGGGGATGAGATGAATGGAATGGTCAATGTGTCGGGAGGGGGGGAGTCCCGCTGGAGGTTGAAATACATATTCAAACCCTTGGAGGAGGGGATTCATTGTTTTAGGAATAGGTTGAGTGGTATTGTGTGGTGTTATTGGGCGCACCAAAAAGAGAGAGACACATTGGTTTAAATGTACAAGAGGGACTTTGATCCGGATTATTTTCGGCACGAAATGAGAGCGAAGATATAATAAGGAAATGCACAGAGATATCGCAGATATTCAATAATATAACATAAATTTATCAGGGATGAAACCATAAACACAGAGATACAGTAATACACGATTTCTATTAATGAAAGAAATGTACAGAGACTGTAAAAATACAGAGTGAAAGACTCGCTAGAATGGTGGCAGCTTATCTCTGAGAAGAGATGTGACGGCTACTCCCATTCGCAAGAAGATGGTTACAATGGGAGCTCAGGAAGGCCCTTTTACAATGAAGCAGAAGGGGATGCCAAAAGTCCTAGACGTCAAAAACCCTAACCCCTAGAATGAAGCGCCAAAGTCATGTGGGCCCCGTTTGCAGGTAAGTTGGTGCATCAACTTCGAGAGTCATTAACTGCATCTGATCTCCATTTAAGTGATGTGATAGCTCGTTGGAAAGGTAGCAAGTGGAGATTCATTTTGGGGCCTCAATCGCTGTGCAACCGGCTATCATTGAGAATCTCGATCTGAAAAACCTTCATTTAGACCCCCAAAATGGCCCCAAAAGTAAAAAAACTGCTAAAAAATAGCAAAAAAAACCAAAAAAAAAAAAAACTGTTTTGAGCCATTTTGTAAAGGTGGGTGGCCCCGATATCCACATGGATCAATCCCCTCCCCTCCTTAGGAAGAATGGTCTCCATTAGATTTGAGTTCTCGGGGGAGAGGAAAAGCATTTATTGAATCTACATCACCGGTGAAATTTGCTTGTCTTCTTGGAAATTCAGCTACTTAGTTTGTTAATCGTACGAACTTGTATTTGGAAGGTTTGGACCTTTTCCGCCAGTCTGGCTATTTTAAGATGGCTATTAGTAGCCAGGAAGGAGAATCTTCATGCTAGCTTTAACCCTTGTGGAGCCTATACATTGGATAGAAGGTGTAGTGGTGGTGCAGGTATCCTTGTTCCTGCTGGGCAGTTATGGAAAGATGAATTTTCTAGTATGAGATACTACCTTGCGACATTGTTTAAAATTAGGGGCGGAGTGGTTGGAACTACCTCGGTATCACATGAGATGACCCCCAGTGTAATGACACTCTGGTCGAGACTCATAGATAGCATGGTGTTTCCACATATACATTTGGCCCAAAGAGAACATCACAAACATCCGATTGGGGCAACATCACATAATACCTCATCCTTGAAGGGGTTGGATGCCATATGACAATCGACAACTGTTGACACGAAGATCGTCCTTGGCCGAAACCGCAATGTTATGGTTCTTGGTGTGGTGTTATGCGACAATCTATTTGTTTCAGCGACCCTAGCGAGATGAGGTTCTTTTTGGCTTCCGCTATCAACAATGAAAATCACGGTGGGTTATACCCACATCTGTGAATAGAGGTGCTCCCCCTACTACGTATACATTGGTTCTTAAAGTTTGAATTACTTGCGGTCCCGACAATGGCGATGGGGTACAACGTCGATTATCTGTCTTTTACCGGTATTTTGAGAATCAGATTCACGATCGAGTTTAGCTCCCTTGTCTTTGATCACCGACCGCAATGATTGTTTTGAAGCGACATTCATGATTGTTTGTGCGGGGAGGCTTTGTGGAAATCGCACCATTTTCGGTGTCCTTCTTTTGTCTTCCAGTGACCCTTCTTTCCTGTGTCTTGTACTGTTTCAGGTATTTTGTTGTTGGGCGATGTTTGTCCATACTTTTGGTTTATTTAGCAGTTTGCGGATCAATTCCCGTTTGTTACGGTGCTTAAATTTATGCTCGAAATTTTATGACATGTCGATAAAGCGATACCAGTGATGAGATGTCCGGAAAGAATCCAAATTCGGTTTGGATGTATACGTGGCAGAGCCCCACGGTATTTCAAGACCAAATAGCCGTTGAGGAGTCTTTGATACCTAGCAGTGCGCCAAGGGTATGGAGATTGGTGAACTTCTTGGGCTACTTTGCCCCTCTCTTTCATGGATTCCATCTCATGTATTGTTCCTAATAGTTTCCAGCGGTGTCTTGTTCCTTGAACGCATCCACAAAAATCCCAAGTGGAACCATTTACATATATTCAGTTCCTCACGGCGGAACTAACCTTCTGGTAAGTTTCCACCAATGTTTGACATGGGGAGAGCCTTAAGTGAAAAGGTGATCTTTTCCTTGTGCAAAAATTGAGCAGGAGAAATAACCAACTACAATGATTTAACCATTTATCTGGGGCATGCGCATCTATCTGACCAACTAAATCACGGAATATCAAGATTAACATGTACCTTGAAGGCGGGTGCCTCCAAAGGTGACTTGATGAAGATGCATTCGCTCGGCGTTGAAGGATGTGGGAAAATTCTCATCATTTAGATCCCTCTGTCATTGAGAGCTTGCTTAAGCAACAGGTTGATGGGATCGTCTGCTCCATGGTTCTTTATTCAAGGGTTTTCTTGGGTGTCTGCGAGGAAGCGATTGTCCCTCAAGAGACAAGCTTCGAGACCAACTTCTCTATACTGGGACCACAAATTCGGGGACATGCCCGAAAAAAAAAGCGAACAAGAAGCTGACCCTACTCCGTTTGTGATGGATTATTTTCGGCACGAAATGGGGAAGCGGAGATATAATAAAGGAAATGCAGAGATGTGAATATTCAATAATATAACAAAATGTGTCAGATATGCAACCATAAACTACAAAGATCTGAGTAATACAAGTTTTATTAATGAAAGAAGTATGCAGTAATCTGGTGAAGACTACAAAGCTAGAATGGTGGCGACTTATCTAGCAAGAGATGTATTGACTACTCGCATTATATGAAGATGTAAGTTACAATGAAACAGGAGGCGCTTTTACAATGGAAGCCAGGGAATGCCAAAGGAAGTCCTAGACATCCAAACCTAACTGGGAATTAGGCGCCAAAGTCATATGGGCCCCGTTTGGGTAAGTTGAAGCATCAACTTCCAGAGTGCATTAACATAGTCCATTTAAATAATGATAGCTTTCGTTGGAAGGTATCATCAAGGAGATTCATTTGGGGCCTCAACCATGCCAACTCAATTGAGAACCCTCGATCTCGAAAAGGCCTTCATTTAGGCCCTCAAAATGGCCCGGAGGTTAAAACCTACTAAAATGAAGTAAATTGCCAAAATGGCCAAAAACTGTTTTGAGCCATTTTGTAAAAGGTGGGTGGCCCCCAATAACCACCTGGATCGGACTTGTTCTTGTAGGGGGTTTGGGTGTTTATGCGGTTAAGATATAAGTGTGTACTTCTTTGGTAAGTTTGTACGAGAAGGATTTTCCCATATAGATAGAATTTCTTTGGGTTTGGTATGGGATACCTAGAAAAATCGAATAATCCAAGGGGGGAGACATCACATAGGACAATATCTTTGAATTGTCATATGGAAAAAGTGATGAGAAAATGCTAAGAAACTAAAGGCGGGGCCGTATACGGAACCATATGAGCTGATAGGTTTGTGGGTGGGGAGTAGTAACCAGTTTAAGGTGATTGATAAGGTCTTGATACACCAAATTATTCTGGCTTCCATTATCAACAACCATTAAAAGCCAAAGGAGTTTTTGATTTGGAAGTTATGGTTGAAGAGGGGTTGGGTGGAGGATTTTTAATATTCATGGGTCATTAGGATTAGCGATGGATACACTTATGTGGGATTGTCCAGGGAAACTTCTTCAATACCTTCCACTTGGGGGGGACCAATGAGCTCAATTAGTAGGGTTTTTTTTGTCTTTATGTTTTGGAGGATTTGACAATCCGAAGAATTGTGTGAGGTAGTCTTGTGGATGTAGAAGTTTTAAACCTGAGAAATAAAGCAATGCATATAGATTCTTAATGAAAAAATAAATTAATCTATTGAAACCATACACAAAGTACACAGAGTTTTTATATCGGAAACCCTCAACCCGGGAAAACCTTTCTTATTTTTCATTATATCAAATTTCACCATTCACCATACAATATACAATGTTTTTAGGTGATACCCGTAGATACCAAACCCTAATCTCTTAATCGAGTTAATTTACAAATCAGCTAAAATAGCAAAAAATGCGATGGGAGCCGGTTATGGTATCAGCCTTCCACACACACACACATACAAAGGGAATGTATAACACATACCCAACATTTCTCCCACTTGTTGTTTCTTTGCATCCAAGGGTCCAAAGGAGGAGTTAAGTCAACAATCTAGGGCAACAATGCCCATTGTTTACTCTACACCAAGAGAACTTTTTGTGCTCCCGCAGACTACATCAATGAATACGCAACATTCTTCAAAGTGTCAATCTTTTCCAACAACACCTTTTTTTCCCTCAACCATGTCTCTCACAAAGTGATCGCGAACATCAATATGCTTTGTCTTGAATGATAAGTTGGGTTCTTTTCGAGAAATATTGCACTTTTCAGTATCCTGTTCTAATCTCGCACTTGTTGCTTATAACCCAATGCCTAAACACAATCTTTGTAACCATACTACTTCCTTGCTTGCATGAGTGGTTGCCATGTATTCATCTTTTGTAGTTGAGAGTGCCACTACATTTTGTCTTTTGCTCATCAACTGATTTTCTCCTCCAAATAGGTTAAACCACATACCCACTTGTAGATCTTCTGCTATCCAAATCTCCAACCCGATTCTGCATCCAACAAAGCCATGTATGTCCACCCACTCACGGCCAATCCGATCTTCGCCAGTAGCCCAGTCATAATTGGTGGTGCCACGAGGTCCCAGAAGACCCTCTTTCTGCTGCTTGTCCAGTGATATGCTCCTTCACCGGTTTTGACATATACCTACTCAAAACTCCCACTTTGCATCATGCAATATCCAGTCCTAGTACAAACCATTGCATACATCAAGCCTCCATTTGGCATATGGAACATGGGACGTATGTCCTCTTCTTCTTCCTATGTCTTGGGACAACGATCGCGATAAATTTACACCTATAGAATAGGAACCTTATTCGTTTTACTTCCATTCATATTAGAAACTATGCAATATCGTTTCAACATATTTCTTTGATTCAACCAGAGTTTCCTATTTGCGATCTCTTTTTTAATCTCCATTCCCGAATGAAGTTAGAAACACCGATATACTTCATGTCAAATTTGGAGGGAAAGATGGGATTTCCCTCCTTATTAACATCCATGTTGTTTCCTACCAACAACATGTCATCAACATACAACACTACATAAATGAAGTGATTACAAACCTTCTTGGAATATACGATTGAAGTCAACCACAGCTTACAAATCCCAATCCAAGGGATGTATGTGTCAAAATTTTTTGTACCACATCCTAGACAGTTAACTGGAACCATATGGTGACTTCTTTAGCTTATAAGACCAGCTCTTTCTTTCCCTTCACTACAAAGTATACGAAGCTTAGCACCATTATGGATTTTCTTATTTGAGATCCCCATGTAGGAATGGTAATGCTTCACATCTATTTTTTCCAAACCAAGGATCAAAAGCGGTAGCAATAGATAAAAGAAATCTAATAGAAGTTAACTTAGCAGCAGGAAAAATCTCACCAAAATCAGTTACCTCAACCTGGGAATAACCATTTTCTACCAATCGAGCTGTATTTCTCCACTTTACGCCATGTTTAAAACTTCTTCTTGAACAACCATTTGCTACCAAAGCGATTTTCTTCCAATTTGGAAGCTCAACTAAATCCAATGCCTCATTCTTATCCAAGGCATCCATTTTCTTCAACCATGGCCTTCCAAAGTTTACTATCCTCACGAATTCAACATACGGCAGTTCACGGATAATCTTCATCGGTAATAGATAAAGAAAATTGGGCAATCCCGGGTGGACTATACCTTTCGGTTGCCGCCACATCTCTCAACTGATCTCCTCAATCTTTGAATTATAGGTTCTTCTTCTTCTTCTTCTTCTTCTACTTCCTCTTCTTAGGATGATTTAGATTTTAGATCATCTGACTCAAACTCTATTTTCTCAAGTTAAGTCTTTGCGTTGGTGGGATTCCTATTTGGACACATCTTTTACCTCTTAGAAAACAACATCGGTAACAAAAATTCTTAGTTTTCAGGTTCCAAAGATTATAACCTTTCACACCATCTTATAACCAATAAAGAGAGACACTTTCGACTTTATCCAGCTTACTCCTATTTTCCTTTGGAACATGTACATAAACATCACAATCAAACACTCTAAGATGTTGAAGAGAGGGTTTCCTTTCAGTCCATACCTTGTGTGGAGTTGCTTATCATCAAAAGCAGTACATTAGAAGGTGATGCGATTGACGGTAACATGATGTACTCCTTTTCGCCCATGAATTCTTGTTCCTAGCAGGGAGCCGTGAGAGGCATGCTCCTTGCTTTTCCATTGATTGTCACGATTTCATCCTTTACACCCAGCTCCTTGGCGGGGAGTGTATGGATTAGTCTTACGCCTTGCTATACCACTTCTACAAGATTCTTTGAATTCATTTCCATGAAATTCTCCACACCATTATCGTTCTCAATACCTTTATTTTCTTACCTTTTATGCGATTTTCTGCGAGGCCTTAAACTCTTTAAATTTATCAAATACCTCGGTTTTCTTTCCCCAAAGAAATACAAATCCATGTGTTCAACGAAAATCATCTATGAATGAAACATAATACACACATATTTACCAGGGATGGAGCGGGGAATAGGTCCAAACACATCAACGTGTATCAATACTAAGATCCCCTTTGCTCTTGCTTAACAGATGGGAATCTTACTGCGATTTGTTTACCATATATGGAAATTTTCGTAGAAATCAAAATCGAGTACGAGGAATAGACATACCCTTCAATCATACCTTTATGGGTGCTGGTGTTGAGAGGCCCCTTTTCTGCAATATGCCCAGTCTTTGATGCCACGGCCTGGTCTTCTTTTAGGACGGGGTGGTCTTGTCTCCCTTCATTTTACGCTCAGGACAGCAGTATTGCACCCATTGGTATAAGTTCTTCCAACAACTTATGCGAGATTCCCACAACGAACTCCCCTCATCAACACCATTTCTCCTCGAAAAATCCTCTAGGTTTCCTTTTCAAACACAATATATACACCCACATAGCTCATCTTTATTATAGATATCAAGTTTCTAGCCAGATATGGAATGTGTAGAACCCCAGGGAAGGTTCTAATCCTTCCATCCCGGTTTTAGCAACAACTTAACCCTTCCGTCCCAAGATTTTTGTTGTGAGTCATCTCCTAGGAATACATCCCACCACCCATCATATTTTTTCATATTGAGAGAACCACTCCTCACAGGGAGTCATAGTATTATGCACCTGATTAGATCAACCATACACCATGGTCTGCATGTGTACTTGTAGATGCTAGGTAAAACATCACCTCAACTTCTTGATTGGAGGTTTTCGTCTCTATGGAAGAGTTACTATTAGATCCCTTTGGTTTTCAACCTTCTTAGACTTGCAATCTTTCTTATAATGCCAAAATTTACCACTTTTCTAACATTTCCTCAAATATTTTTCTGGGAACTTGAATCTACCTGTAGATTTAGATCTCCCATCCTGAAGGCTTACCGGGGTTCCTATATTGGGTACGACCTCTTAAAAATAAAATACATCTATCACGGTGAGCCATCCATGCTTTTTAAGCCTCATCTCTTAGGATAATGGAAGGATGCAACTACGTCACCTCATACTTCAATGTAGATTGGGGTGGGTACTACCTATTGCTACAACCATATTATCCAAGAGTCTAGCAAGAACATAACAAAGTAATACAAATATCTTCTTATGAAAGTGTAATATCAACAGATACTAACTAAATTAACATAGTATTGAATGCATTCAGATGCTTTGTCACAGAATCTCCATCTTCCTAAGATGATACAACTTTTTGAAGAAACAACTTGTTTAACAGGGACTTTGATTATTACAAATTCCCCAACACATCCCATAGTTCCTTGGTTGTAGATTCTCCTGAGACATTCCACAACACCAAATCTTCAGGCACAGTCGAATAGTATTCCTTGCTCTCTTGTCCAACTTGTCCCAATCTTCCTTCGACATTACGATGCTTGTGGTGTACTAGTAGTTTGTGTACTGGTAGGTTGTGTACCGATAGCCTATGTTCTAGTAGATGGTGTACCAATGGTACATGTACACCAATAGGTTTATCACAGAACCAAGATAACCTTGATCTATCAAGGCAAGGCAAACCCTCTGACCTTAAAGCGTCCCTCTGAAGACAAAAATGAGCTACGATACCACATGTAATTTTTAGGCTTGTGAAGTAAACAATGCATATAGATTCTTAAGCAATGAAATTAATCAATGGCTCCTTACACAAAGTACGATTTTTGATGCTCCGAACCCTCAACCGCGGAAAACCTTTCTTATTTTCATTTATGTCAATTTCACCATCACCCATACAATATATACAATGTTTTGGGTGATACTGTAGATACCACCATACAATATATACAATGTTTTTAGGTATTCTGTAGATACCAAAACCCTAATCCCTTAATCCGGGATTAATTTACAAATCCGCTAAAAATAGCAGACTCCGCTAAAAATAGCAAAAAATCGCCAGACACAGTTGTCGTATCTGACGCACCCACACACACACACATGCAAAGAATATAACACATACCCAACAGTGGAATGAGCACTAGGGTGTCCTTCTATTTGTATTGGATATGTGATTTTGAGTCCGAGGAGGTGAAAAGAGGGCTGACGGATTGGAGTTGGATGGTTTAGAGAAAGAGGGGTTGTGTAGGGGCGAGACTGAGGAGTACGATCCCTAGGATAAAATTTCCTTTCTATAGCCAAAGCTCTTTGAAATGTTTTGTCTAAAGTTGGATTTTCAAACAACTCTACTTCTCCTCAGAACTGTATCAATAAACCAACAACAAAATTTAATATGAGTACCTCTTCTATATCTAGAATGAGGGAAAACTTGCAGAAGAAATCTATGTAGCCTTGGACTCCTTGTGAATGGATTTTTTGGAGCTCGTTCCATTTGATCCACAAATATTTCAGATACCCAGGTGGGTAGAAGTGGCTTCTCAATGCCTCATAAAGTCAATCCCAAGTTCTGATGGGTTTGGATGTAAAGGATTCTAGAGCATCCCCAATCTATATCATGAATGTGGTCTTCTCTTTCTCTGTATCCCACTAGGTTTGTGCAAGTCCTTCTAATTGAAAGGTTGAAATATGGAGCTTTCTCTCCTTGGTAAGGCCTGGACATGTATTGAAGTAGGTGGAGAGGCTACGGATCCAGGAATCCACAACTTCTCCATTCGTTTGACCAACAAATTTGGGTAGTTGGATTCGAGTGTCCAACTGGAAGGGGTCTGGATTATTTTGTTGTTTCATTTAGAGCAATTCATTAAGGACCAAGGAAATATCTTGGATGAGATTTTAAGTGTTGGAGTCTAAGTCTACTTCCAAGGGATATTTCCGTGGAGGCATTGTGAGGCCAAATGTAGATCAAAGTGAAACTAGGTTGCAAAATTGAAAAATGGGTCAGGCTCTGTTTTGTGAATAGAGGGCGCAAAACCCTAGAGCAATGATGTTGAAATGGTCTAGAGTGAGAGATATGTATTGTTTTATATATTTGAAACTCCTTTCTATTGTAGTGGAGATCTGTTCTCCCTTGAGGCTATGAGATCTGTTGATCTTCTTGCATGAATATGTAAACCCTGAAATGTCTGAAATCTGGACTATTTCATAAAAAGCCCCAAAACAAATTTGGCTCAATATTCAAGATCAGAAGATGTTCCATGGATATTGAGTCTCTGATACCAATTTATCTTCCCAAGAAGGACATATACTAGAGAATATTACCAAACAAGCCATTTTCTAGCAGTTGACCAAAAAATCAACAATGACACAAATCAGAATAGGGGCGCACCATTGTTTTGGGTAAACAAGCAATGGAGATCCAATGTCGAGATGATATGATAATAGCCAATAGGATGAGGCTATCTCAGTGTGAGTCTCTAGGATCAAAGGGATAATTTTAGTGCAACCATAGAGGAGGGCACACTTACTTCATCTCGACAAATGGACAAATCAACAAGGGCGCAAACCCCAGGTCGGTGCGCCCTCCTTTCTTCCTCAAGACACTTGTAGAAAATCGAATTTCTCCTTGAGAGATTGGCTAGATAACGGAGTAATATTTCTCTCAGATGTGGAAGCATGGAAAACAGAGCAGGGAGGGTGCGACCATGAAGAAATATGAACTAGCTAACCTTAAGAATGCCCAAAAACGAAAATGCAGCAAAACGTGAAATGAAAACTCAGATAACAAAATCAAGTGAGACACATAGTGTCAAGAAAAATACAAGAATGCTTTATTTGAGTCTCGATTCACCTTATATACTAAGGGAACCATTTATTTACATATGCATATTTGAATAACATCAAAAGTTGAAAATGGGTCAAGCCTAGTTAGCTGAATTGTGCACCCTAGGTGGGCATTCCCTTAGGTGGGTGTTCCCCTAGGTGGCCTCCTTGGCCCAAGATTTTACTAATGTGATCCCGGTGTGGGTCAGGCTTCCTAATCTCCTGATCCACTGTTGGATTCCCTTATTTCTACAGTCCATTGGCAATGTGCTCGAAAAGTACAAAGAAAGAGAAAGTACTAAAGATCAACACTCATGTGCTCATATTTGTGTTGAAGTTGACTTAGAATATGGGTTATCATAAGCCATAAAACTAACTATAGGAGATTGGCAGCACTTCCAGAAGCTATATTACAAACAATTTCCATTCAAATGCATACACTGCTACGATTATGGGCATTTCCAGAAGAACTGCCCAAAAATCCCTCAAACCTAGCAAGAAAAAGATACAGAAGAGGCGTGGAAGCAAGCCAAAAGACATAATAAAAATCCTAAATCAGGACCGCATAGAGAGGGGGAAAACCCTAATCCCTTTCCAGCTAGAAAGGAAGCTCCAATGAAAAAAACACAGCTCGAATATGGTAATATTTTTTTATGTCCTATAAAACTAAGAAGCTGAAGGAAACATGGTTGAAAATGACCCACCCATCACCCTGTCCATCCCATAAAAAGAAGCAACATATCCACCTACGGTTACCAATGTGGCCCCCTCCCAAGAAGACCGATCCCCGATCGATCAACAAGATCTAGAGACATAGGAAGTTTTGTCGGAAGAAGAGGAAGGAGAAATGGGACCATTCCAAAGCACTAAGAAAACATCAAGGAGAGGAATGAGATCAAAAAAGGAGAGCAGAGAAGAAGCAACCTATAAGGACAAGTTGCAAGGAGAAAAATTTATTGTGGAAGGGTTGTTCAACCCCATAATTATGCAACAACAAGGGAAGATCTCTAAAGGGACTGCCTTCACCCGCAGAGGTACGTAATGAAGGTTGTCTCCTGGAACTGTAGGGGACTAGGGAGCAAGAAAAAAGTAGAAGAAATGAAATATCTAATGCATATTTCTAGCCCATATGTCCTTTTAGTCTAGGATACCAAGTTGGAGGAACAACCATTCTTCCAAGACAGAAAGTCCTTCTGGAAATTAGGAGAAGGAGTAGCAGTAATCTCCTGCAGTGCCTCAGGTGGTTTAGACACACTTTGGAATCCCAGCAAGTTTGACCTGATCCAATCCTTCACTTGTACACACTAGATACTCACAAATCTGCATCATAAAGATACATGCCTTCAGGTAAGCCTCTTCAACATTTATGTCCCAATTCTCCTTGTGGAAAAAAGAGATTGTTGGAATCTTATACAAGATTTCCTCCATCTACACCATCCTGATAACTTAATCCTAGATGGGGATCTAAACATCACCCTTTCCTCCCATGAAAAAAAAGGGGGGACTTGAGTCAGAGATCCTCTTAAGGAAACAGTTGATGATCTAATTTTGGATTGGTACCTGGAAGACATTAAGCCCCCCAAAGGACTTTTCACTTGGTCTAACAAAAGAATAGGCCTTGGACATATAACAACTCGTCTTGATATATTTCAGGCTCAACATTCCCTCCTTCTTGGGATCAATCTAGAATCTTCCATCCTCCCTTTTAATTCTTCTGACCACGAACCAATCCTTTTATCAATCTCACGAGATCATAACTTGGGTCCCATCCCATTCTAGTTTAGCCCCTCCTGGATCCAGCAAGAAGGGTTTCTAGATGTCACCTCCTCAGTTTGGAAGGAATTAGTCTTCGCTTTTCCTTTCTTCATCTGGGAAGAAAAGTTGAGAAAAATTAAATCAACTCTCAAATCCTGGGACAAATATCTTAAATCCCCCCTCCAACAATGTTTGGAAGTGCAACAATCCTTGGAACCGCATCAACTCCATTCGTAGATCCTTCACGTGAACCCCATTTCTTTGGAAAAGGAACACTAGCTACATTGAAATCTCCACTTTGCTTGCCGACAGGAGGAGGAATATTGGTGGCAGAAATCCAGGAGTCTCTGGATCCAAGCGGTGGATAAAAACACCAGTTTCTTCCACAAATAGGTAGAACGATGAAAGAATTTCAACTCTATCAGAGAAATCCATTCCCAAGATCAAATCCTTTCAAATTTTGAAGACATTAAGAAAGAATCTCATACACATTTGATGAATATCTTTACAGAAGAGCCTCCACCTCATGAAGCTTCCATCTCCTATGTTCTAAATTTGATTCCCAAAAGGGTCACCATGGAAGATAACTCATCTCTCACAGTGTCGATCTCTAAAAAATAAATTAAGAAAGCTATAGCCAATATGGATCCTGACAAAGCTCCAAGACCAGATGGATTTAAGCCCCGGTTTATCAAAGTCTGCTAGAAAATAATTAAGAATGATCTCCACAGAATGATTAAAAAATTTCAATCCTACCATAAGATTGGAGGAAGAACCAACTCAACTCTCTTGACCCTGATCCCCAAGGAAAAAGGAGCCAAATCCTTTGATCACTTTAGGCCATTCTTCGTTTGCAACATCGGTTACAAAATTATCACTAAATTCATGGCCAACTGGATCAAAAAAATACCGCCCTCAATCATTCCATAAAATCAAGGGGGCTTCATCAAGGGCAGGAACATTGGCGATAATATTATCCTTGTCCAGGATGCTATTCATTGAAGTCAATCTTTGAAAGAAAAAGGTATGGTAATCAAACTAGATTTAGCAAACACATTTGACAAGGTAATACAAAGTTTTCTAATTCAGGTTATGCAATGACTCGAGTTCGACCATTTCTTTGTCAACTAGACACAAGCATGGATTGGAAGTCTGTGGATATCACCTCTGGTTAAGGGACGAGCAACTGGATTTTTCCAATCCTCTCAAGGACTTCGGCAAGGCTTCCCTCTCTCCCCACTCCTTTATGCCATTCGGGTGTCGATGTTGAGCTTCCAACTGGATCAGAGTCAACAACTTCAAGAGCTAATGGGATTGTGCATAGCCAAAGAAGTCAGAGACATCAATCATGCTCAGTTTTCCAATGACACCATTCTCCTTGGAAGTGAAATCACTCACTCGGCCAAGAAATTCAAATCCGAACTAGAAAAGTATCAAGCCATCTCAGGCAGCAAAATCAACTACATGAAGAGCCAAATTTATGGCTGGAATTGTACCCCAAGGGAAATGACTGACATTACCCGAATTCTGGGAATAGGGGGAAAAAATCTGTGGGACTCCTTTAAGTATTTAGGAGTCCCCATCTTTAAAGCCTTGGCCAAGTCTTTGTGATGGGCACCCCTAATCGAAAAAATCAAAGCTAGAATAAGTGCCTTGGGTTCAAGTTGGTTAAACCCAATAGGCAAGTTATTTCTTATCAAGTGAGTCCTTTCAAGCATCCCTATTTATCAATGTTCAATACTGCTAGCTCCAAGAGGCATCATCTCTAAAATTGAAGCCCTTCTGCAATGCTTTCTTTGGAAACAAATAAAGAACAATGACAACAAAATCTCGTTGGTCAGTTGGGGAAGATTTATCGACCTATCCCTGAAGGAGATCTTAAACTGCATGATCTAAAAGTCCAAAATCTAACTCTTTGAGTGAAATTGCTATGGAATGTAGTATCAGGGAGGAGATCTTGGAAAAAAACAACCATTTGGAAGTACTTTTCTGGCCTAAGTCTTATATATCTAGATGGCCCTCCAAAATCCATTCATTTCTCACCAATCATTTCCATCTACTTAAAAGCGCATAATTTCTTCACTTCTACACTTACATGGTTTCCAGGTAATGGAAAGAAAATCTGAATCTGGGAAGACTCCATCATGGGGCGTCTCCCACTCAATTCTATCCATGGCACTACTCTTCTTAAAGCCTTCCTTAAATATCAAAATGTTTGCACCCTTTGGGATATCTCCCTCTGAGAAAGAGACGGATCCAAATATTGGGAGAGGTGGGTTCTCCCCGACTGTCCCCCAGTTTCTCCACGAAAAATAACTTTTTCTCTCTATGATGCAAGGGAAATCATTGATCTCCAAAATTCTCAAGGACACTCGAGGCTGGGGAAGCCTATCATGTGACTACTCTATAGCAGTAGGCTACAAACGCCTCATCGTTGTTCCCCATGTCCCCGGAAAAATGGCAGTTTGGAAAGGGATCCGACAAGTCAAAATCCTACCTAAATTTGACTTCTTCATTTGTACTTTAGCCCAAAATAGTAACCTAACTAGTGAAAAGCTCCGAAGAAAAGGCTCAGAAGGCCCTTCGCGATGCCCTCTTTGTTTCCCCCAAGAGGAATCAACTGAACATTTGCTTCTCAACTGCCCCTTTACAAAGGAAGTTTTGAATTTAGCCCTGTCTGGGTGGGCCCTTGCTTTTCAAATTCCTCCAGATATCCCCTCTATGTTAAGTAATTAGGCCTTCCTTTGTCCCTTCTCACTCAAATTCAAATATCATCTTAAGTGTTGCTAGTTGACTCATCCTAAATTTATTTTATGGAAAATTTCACTAGAAC
>SNQJ01S0014754.1:86119-112434 GCA_010110895.2 Picea sitchensis
AAGTGTGAGGAAGTTAGTGGTTGAAGTCACAACCATTGATTTATTGGGACGACTAAGAATATTCCAACAATATTTAATCTTGTCCATACAAAACTGATTAAGTACTAAAAACATATTAAATGTGCCCATTTATCAATAGATGAACTTTCAACATAATTATATAAATATGTGCAGAAAAAAAACCTAATCCGTATTTCTTTGCTGAGTTCAGATTCACAGTGTCGCGGCTGTGAACTCCTCTCAGCCAGTAGCTAGCTGTTATTCAAAACCCAACCAAAATCAAAATTCAATTAAAAACAACGTACTACTACAATTTTGGAGCCCCAATTTCCCAAAAGAATGACGGGAGGGAGAGGACCCCATAGATTCGTAAACAAAATTCTAGAGATCGAGCTCACCGCCCCAGCCGATGAAATCCGTGCAGCAAACAGAAAGTTGGCGTTGAAGCTCCAAACCGACAAGGCCGTACGGAGTGGCCTTTCGATCAACGACGCAACTGCGCAGTTCCCGGTATGATTCTCACTGCTCCAAAAAAAATTCCTCATCTTCCAGATCTACTCTTCATCTTCCTCGTCCTCTACAAAAAAAATTCTATTCCTCGTGCCCCGTGAAAAATTTTGCTTCTTCGTCCTCCACGAAAACATGTGATTTCGATATCAATATGTCGCCATTTTTCCGCACTTCTTTATTCTGGCTATGAGGATAACGACAAGGGTTTCTTTGAGGTTTATGGAAGTTTATTTCAGACGTTGTTCCAGCATGTAATAACGTACTCTTAATCCATGGGAGCTGGAACAACTCCCATCCTGAGGCCCCCTTGATTGGAAACCTAAAGAGCACATATGCCCAGGTCTATGATTTCTATAACTATTGGCTGGGTTTTTCCACCGTCAAGGTCTTTGCTAGGGTTGGTGAGAATAATGTCCGTGTGGCGGAATCGCACGACAAGAAGGTTGAGAAAGAAAGCCAAGAGGGAGTATAATGAGAGGGTGCGCCAGCTTGCTCAGTTCGTTAAAAAAAAAGGATAAGAGCGTTTTGTAAGGGGAGCTGCAAAGGAAGAAGGAATCCCAAGACAAGGAGGTTGAGGAAGAGAGCCAAGAGGGAGTATAAGAGAAGCTCGTGAGAGAAGCAAGAGAGCCTCATAATTCATTCATATAATATGGAGAGTTTCATTAATGTTTTTGTTGGGATACATACATTTAGAAATCTAACAAATGGAAGCTTATCTAATGAAGCTTCCTATGCAAGAACATAAAACATGTGATTTAACCATTAGGCGATAGACGCTTTGGGCTTTGGTTTCTACTAAAGAGGAAATGACATTCCAATGTGGCTAAGAGAATCTATGAGAGAGCATTGACTACGTCATGGATATCGCCTTTGCATCTATTAGGGACCAAGATTTCTATACTAGTCATTAGAGTTGTAATTAATGGGTGCTTGTACAAAGTTGATAGTTGATAAAATGGAAATGGAGTGCTAAGGAATATGTGCAAGTTCTTAGAAATGCACATGTGTTCTTAATCTTATAGTCTTAGTGCTCATCAAACCACCACACAAACTTTCCCACTAGTATTTGTGAGGAACGCATGCAAACATTCTTGAGAAAAAACATGTAAGTGGATTTCTAAGACAGAATGAGTCACTATCTAAAACCCTTCTACACAATTTCAAGATTACCCTTCTATCAAATTTCACATATAATGAACACATGGAGCATAATTTATGTGGATTTTAAGATCTTTTAAAATATATGTAATCTTTTGAAATATTTGAAATTGATTAATTCCAACACAGAAGTTCATTACACACTCATTGAAATATTTGAAAATATTTGAAATTGATTAATTCCAACACTTAAATTCATTACACTCTCATGACATATCTTTTTTTAAATTAAAATTAAAATTTAAAATCTTCACATAATAAGCACTTAAAAACTAATTTGTTGTCAAATTTAAAATTAGAAAACATCAAAATGACTTTGTTTTTTCGAAATGTTTTATAATTATATTATCTAAGTTCATGAGTTGTAATAAACTCTTTGTAAGCTTTTAATTTAACTATTAAACAATATATTTGTCAAATCTTCATTCTTTCCTATCATGTCTCACTATGAGCAATTAAGTTCATTAAAACTACCACCCCCTATACAAGTTCTAGCAAGAAAGGAAGTGTGCCCCTTTAAAGACCACTAGAGTATTATTTAGTGGCATAGTTTTGCTTAGTAGCGGTGATGAGTGAACCTACATTTACAAATAATCATCAATGATGGCTATCCTTAATACAAATTTAGTTAAGATAAATTTATATATATATAATTTACTTGTAAATAATTTTATAAACCATCTCTTTAAAAAAAAAATACTATACATACATTTATATATATATGAACATTTTAATGTATTTAATAGGAAGTCATGGATTTCTTGGTATCTAATAACTAAATAGAAAAATGATACATTTTTATAAAACTCTTCTATCTAATGAGTCTACAAATTCACTCACTTTAGGTTGATTCGCTAGTAATACAAAATGTCAAAAACATAAAAATAAAAATAAAAAGAGAATGAAAATCTTATAGATAAATTAAGAGGAGTCACAAGTAAATAAGGAATCCCAAAATAAATTAAGACTAGTCACAAAAGGAATCGTAAAATAATTGTTTATTAATAATGATAAAATTTGATAATGAAATTAATGGTGAGAGAGCATTTTAACCATGAAATATAATTAAAAATTTAACATAATATATCATAAAAGATAAAGAATAAATTAATAAGTTTATTGAATGTTGGAAACCATCAAATTACAAATCAAATTTATTTTGAAACCCCAACTCTATTTTTTTAAAAAGGTTCATATATCATCAAAATATCTTATTAATAACTAAATAAATATATTTTAAAATTCAACTATATTTTTTAATAAACATATATGACAAAGAAAGCTAAAAAATATGGAGGAGATTAAAATATAAAGAACATAATAATTCAAGAAAATCACTACTCATGGATCACTACAATGTTACTCAAGTTAGTCAAAACAATATATGTAAGTGAATGAATGCATAATCAATGAAAACAATGTAATTGCAATGAACTTATATAACAAAGAAAGCTAAAAAATCTAGGAATAGATTAAAATATAAAAAAAACCATAATAATTAAAGGAAATCATTACTTATGGATTGCTACAATGTTAATCAAGTAAGTCAAAACAATGTGTGTAAGTGAAAGAAGACATATTCTATGAATATAATGTAAGGCATATTACACTAATGGCTTTCAATATATGTATATGGCTATTACGTATAAGTTAAGAAGATGGATAAGAAACAAGGGTTATAAGTTTCTTGAGTTATTTCACCCAAACAAAACATGGTTTATTATACTATACATGTTTAAAAATAAAAGAATATTGCTAAAATGTGATATTTCCACAGATATTTATGATAAATAAGATGAATCGTTGATACAATTATGTTACTAGTTGGGAGAGAGGCTCTGTTTTAAGGTTTAGTGTCTTCAATGGGAGGTGGACATTACTTCAGAAGCATGTTTCAGGAAGAGGGAAACAAAGTATTGGGTAGCAATGTAGGCGGAACTAATCATAAGGTATCAATCAAGACAGATGATCAATATGCCTCAAAACATAGGGCACTCGTCGAGGTATCACCGGGTTGAGAAGGAAGAAGTTGGTAACTTCGTAATAGAGGAATCACTACTTATAGGGAAAAACAATATCCATGATAGAGAGAATAATTTAGAAAGGGGCATGAAGAAGGATTCAATGCTAGATACTTCAAATTTTGAGAATGATTTGGGTACCAAAGTTACAGAGACTAATGGAGAAGTGTTTGAATAAATTATTGCTCTATAGTTGTTTGAAGAAAATTTTAATTGTTTTTGCTTGTTTACCTTAAATACCATGGTAGCACAGTTTGCATGCCAAGTATTTGTTGATTTTTTTTTCTTTCAAATCCAAGGTTAACAAGACTATATCCCAAATATTTAACAAAAATAAAAAAATATTGCTAAAATGTGATATTTCCCCTCCTCTCCATTAAAGAAGCACAAAGATAGAGTTACGGAGTTGACAGATATTTTTGAAGAGGATAGTTTGCTAGATGGGATTGTGCAAGGGGTTGACTAGAATTTTGATTTTGATTTATCCGTTCAACAAATTTATGTAATTAATCTCATTCTCAACTTCTAAACTTCATTTATTCTATATAAATATTTATTAAATCATAAATATTATCTACATATAAATTAATTGTTAATGATAACAATTAAAAATTATTATATTTATTATAAATACTATTTTTTCAAATTTATTTTTATTTTAGATAACAAAAATATAAAAATATATTAACCATTTATGAATTTTTTTATTAAATCATAAATATAATCTACATATAAATTAATTTTTAATGATAACAATTAAAAATTATTATAATTATTATAAACACTATTTTTTAAAATTTATTTTTATTTTAGATAAAAAAAATATAAAAATATATTAACCATTTATGAAATTTTTTAAAACATAGTTTATTCATATAACCAGGAGAGTTTGTTGGGATACATACATTTAGAAATCTAACAAATGGAAGCCTATGTAATGCAGCTTCCCATGCAACTGTGAGTGTATGAGAGGACGGCTGCCCGAGGTGTTAAATATATGCAAACAATAATTCAATTGGTGGTGGATTTTATCAGATCAAATCAGCCTACCATTGAAGCTTGTGAGGTCTTCCTGTATCTGCCGAGAGGATTCTCGAGTGTTATTAATGCCTGCATAAACTTTTGCAAAGGGATTTTCAATTCGTGAGTGTTATTAATGCCTGCATAAACTTTTGCAAAGGGATTTTCATTTGAAGTAATAGCGGCCTCGAAGTTTTTTGTTTGAGAAAGAAGCATACACTATGTCACACGGATCTTTGTGTGAAAGGCGAGACCCTGACATTTCAGCTGCTCATGAATTCGAAATGGTGGATCTAGAGATAACCTTGTGTTGAAGGGCAGAACTTTCTAAAAAAATAATAATAATGGATTAATTGATTGCTGAAAATGGAAGCGTGTCATTACTGGAATTTGAAGGAAATCTTTGTTGATGTTTTCTTAGTATAGTGCTCGAAAATTTATTGGTTGTTTGGTTTGCAAAGTTTGAGAACTTTAAATCTTTTGTGATGCTTGTGAAATTATATAAATTATGAAGAACCAAGTATAGAATGCACTAGCATAATTTTAAATTGGTGGTTGTTCATGGCATGAGAACAAATCATTAATTTAATTATGTCTAAGTTTGTTATATGTTGATGGCATTAGTTACATGTTATTTTTATGAGGTCAAGTTGTGAAACTGACTACTGAAGACATTGAGTATATAGATCATTCTCCTATATAACTGTTGAAATTTGTTCTTCGGGGGAATTCAATAGATGGAAGTGTATCCATACGATGGTTTAGTATCAAGATTGTCCTTCGAGAAGTCGAGACATGTCGGTTGTACAAAGAATGTCAAAAGTGATAGGAAGTTGTTGTATCTGTGTTGTATGAAGTGGTAGACAAAGACAAATGACAAATTTTGTAATTGTGATTTCAATATTGTAAGTTGATTGAATGTAAGCATTAAAGGTGGGTGATAGATATCATTCTTTCATTAATGTTGTGTACTAAGTTTGGGGATTTGTTTTGAGGTTTTAGTTACTCTCCCATTTTCTATTTTCTTATTCTACAAATCTTCTTCACAAATAATGCAACATCCCTTCTTAGGGATTCAAAGCATTTTTTGTATTTTTATGTCTTAGTTTAAAGATCTATTGTGTAGGCGAAGCCACATAATTTTTTTTTATTTTCTTAGAGAATCATTTACCGAAGGAGTTCTTCCTCCATATTGTAGAGGATGACATTACATCTCTTGCAGGAGGGAAAATCAAGAAGGTGCATAGATAGGGGGGAGATGGGATGCAAGAGAGAGAGAGAGAGAGAGAGAGAGAGAGAGAGTAGGGTAATAATTGTTATTATTTATTTTTTGTCTTTTTAGCATTTTAGTGGATACCTTTTATGTTAATATAACATCAAAATTGTGTTGTGCTAACATTAGAGTTGCAATAGCCCGCGGGGGTGTGGTCTAGTGGCCAACGAACGTGCTATTAAGGCGTTTGTGCGTTTACAGGTCATGAGTTCAAACCTCGTCGTATCCGGAGGCCATGCTTGTGTTTGTGTGAGCTCACATTTTACAAAACTCACCATGAGGTATTCTTCCAACAAATATTTCTCATTGTATCTTGAATCAACAATAAAGAATAGAAGACTAGTTATCTTAAAGCATATGATAGTGTTTCCTAGCTCTCATGGTAACACCATCTATGCCTGATAGATGATATGAAAAAACTTTAGGAAACCATCATATCATAATTAGTAACAAAGATAAAACTAGGACTCATGAATCTAAGAATTAAGTTTTCCTTGTTGGAATTCAATGGTCTTCAATCTTCCTTCTTTCAGCTCGAGTACAACCTTGGACAATCTAGAAACTTCATTTTTTTTGTCTTGGTATACATGTGAAAAGGTAATGTGATAAAAAGAATATTTTAATCTATTGATGTCTCTAAATAGTTTTCGAAGCATGAAATTCATTAGAGTATAGATCCCTTTTGTCCATTGTATCACTGAGGGGGAATCACCCATAATTTCAATTTGTGAGAATCTATTTTCGAGAAAAATAGTAATGAAGATGATTCTCTCGACCCCATCCTTTTGTCAACTACCTTGTGATGCTACATCAAAAAAGTCCTAATGTAAGGCGAGGAAAAACACTTATTGTAGTGAGGTTTTGAGAGTCCCAGTTGAAGCGTAGTGTATCCTTACCCTCAAAGAGAACTTTTTTTCTCCCTAACTATAATCAATAGGCCACAATGAAGGGTAGAGATTTGAATGCTTTTTTGTTCTTGTTATAGTGCTATGTCCTTAATAATTCCTCTATATATTTCCCTTTCCAAGTGTTACACAATCTATTAAGGCTTTCAGCTTCTCTATAGGTCTTCTTTGTGAAAGGGAAACTTAAAATAAGATGGTTGTTATTCTTCATATCCTCTTCATAGAGACTGCACCTTCCCTTCATAGCATTTTTTTGTTGAATGTGCTAGTTTAAATCTCTTCTATGTACGAGAATCCATATAAAGATTTTTTATTTTCTTGTGAATTTGTATTTCCATAATGGCTTCAACAATCAGATCAAGGGTTGATTGTTTCCTTTGAATGCCAGAGTCTTGCACTGGATTTTGCACTCATATTTTCCCGAGAGAATCATTTACCAAAGGATTTCTTCCTTCATATTAGAGAGGATGACATTACATATCTTGATACAATATGTGTAATATTTTGAATCATCCATTGCACCTTTTCTCACTTCTAGGTCTCAACATTAGACCTAGCACTATATATTTGTTTCCACTTCATTAATGGAAAATTGATGAAGGGTTTAATATCCTTTTGAAGATAGGTATCGAATGAAGGGTAAGGGTAGATTATGTGAGTTAATGATCCCAATAAAGGGGTAAAGGCATAACTCAACTAAATATTTCTTCAAAGGAGCCCGGTGTTATACATCCCATGACCCTCTCTAAAAAATGTAAATTGAATCCCAAGGTAATGAGAATGAGGGAGGGAAAGATCGAGATAACACTCTCAAAATCCTTTGATGGATCCACTTTGGTAATCATGGCCCTCTGATTCTTTTCTTTTATAGAATGGAGACCTTCCTATGTTGCACCAACAACTTCATGTATTTGTCTCCCTTCAAGAAGGAAAAGTTGTTGGGGAGATACTGGTCTTGAAAAAAATTCTTTTAATTGTTGGGAGATGATTTTTGAAATGATTTTGTGGACACTATTGCAGATTGATATCAGAAAAAATCTTTCATAACACGTTGGATTATTTGTCTTCGGTATCAATGATATGAAGGTAGTTTTTAAGGTTACCAAAATTCCCTCATATTTTCTCGAGGCCTCCAATAACCCTCGAACATCCTTTTCGATGAAATCATAAAAACTAGGAAAAAATTCAATAGGAAACCCATTCTTATCTTTATGAGAACTTTGATGATTTATTAGTAATTCCTCCTTTCCAGTTTATTTTCCATAGATTTTGCTTGTCTTGAGAATCCAAAAAACCTTTCAAAGAAACTAGCCACACTTAAGATACAAAAATGGCATTTGTAGTGGCATGATTGTTCTCTTTGAAGGGAGATTGAAAAAAATTAACTCCCTCATATGCAATGTCTAGGAAATTTTCATTCCAAAGCTCAAATTTTTAATACTTCTAACATAATTCTTAATATTTGCTTCCTATGAGTACATTATAAATCAATTTTAAAATACTTTTTTTTTCCAATAGGAAAATTTCTCCATTATATTAAAATATAATGTGTTCTCCAAACCGATGAGTACAATTGCAGCTAAAGTGACTAATGTAAAATGAAAAACAACTTTCTCCTATAGTGTTCGCTCAACCAATGAGGATGGAAAGTTTATATAAGAAGTAATGGCGAGATATAAACAAAGTAAGTTGCTAGGGGGGAACGGTCCCAACTAGCAAATAAACAAAATTTTATAAAATAGAATATTATTTTGTGACCCGAAGAAATAATCGATATTTCAGATTAAAAGAGACCATTGTAGGGAGGGAAGTTGGTCTTAGAAAAGTGTTAGAAAAAGAGGAGGGCCCTCATGACCATCTATCCAGTGGTTATAAGTTATGATACCAACTTTTTTCTAGAGAGAATCCTTTGAAAGAAGGTCTGTTGATTTGTTGTGTTGGCGATAGATGTTATTGTAACAGAGTTTTTTGAAGGCAAGATGACCTAGTCTAATTTTGTCCTTCCAAGCTGAGAGGGATATTGCTTTAATTTTGCCCATGTTTTTCAACCACTCAATAATAGTCATGGAGTCCCTGCGAATCTAAAGGGTTTCAATATGGAGTTTGGATGTAGAGTATAGCGTAGCTCATGCACCCAATAATTCTGCCATGGTGTTGGTGCCCATTCCACAATTGAAAGTCCATTTATAGATGGAGTTTTTTGTGATTCTGATCATCCCTCCAATGCCACTTTGTTCACCATTAGATTGCGCTACTCCGTCTAACCATCCTGTTGGGATGTCCTCTAAGTCAGGAAACTGTCGATTGTACTGCAATCTTGTCTTGTTTGACTGAATCTCATTCTAGGTTTTAAGAAAACCAAGAGTTTTGTAAACTGCATTTGTGTTGAATATAAATACTCATATGCTCATATGAGTATGGGTTATCAGAGAGAGTACTAAAGATCAATACTCATATGCTCATACAGAGCAAGTACTAAAGATCAATACTCATATGCTCATATTTGTGTTGAAGTTGACTTAGAATATGGGTAATCATACGCCATAAAACTGACTATAGGAGATTGGCAACACTTCCAGAAGCTAGATTACAAACATTTTCCATTCAAATGCAGACAGTTCTACGATTATGGGCATTTCCAGAAGAATTCCCCAAAAATACCTCAAACCTAGCAAGAAAAAGATCCAAAAGAGGGGTGGAAGCAAGCCAAAAGAAATAATAAAAATCCTAAATCAGGACCACATAGAGAGGGGGGAAACCCTAATCCCTTTCCATCTAGAAAGGAAGCTCCAATGCAAAAAATACAGCTCGAATATGGTAATATTTTTTTCCATCCTAGAAGACTAAGCAGTCGAAGGAAACATGGTTGAAAATGACCCACCCATCACCTCGTCCATCCCATAAAAAGAAGCAGCATATCCACCTACGGTTACCAACGCAACCCCCTCCCAAGAAGACCGATCCCTGATCGATCAACAAGATCTAGGGACATAGGAAGTTTTGTCGGAAGAAGAGGAAGGAGAAATGGGACCATTCCAAAGCACTAAGAAAACATAAAGGAGAGGAATAAAATCAACAAAGGAGCGCAAAGAAGAAGCAACCTATAATGACAAGTTTCAGGGAGGAAAATCTATTGTGGAAGGGTTGTTCAACCCTAGAGTTACGCGGAAACAAGGTAAGATCTCTAAAGGGATTACCTTCACCTTCAGAGGTAAGTAATGAAGGTCGTCTCCTAGAACTATAGGGGACTAGGGAGTAAGCAGAAAATAGAAGAAATGAAATATCTAATGCATATTTCTAGCCCATATGTCTTTTTAGTCTAGGAGACCAAGTTGGAGGAACAACCGTTCTTCCAAGATAGAAAGTCCTTTTGGAAATTAGGAGAAGGAGTAGCGGTAATCTCTCGCGGTGCCTCAGCCGATTTAGACACACTTTGGAATCCCAGCAAGTTCAACCTGATCCAATCCTTCACTTGTACACATTGGATACTCACAAATCTTCATCATAAAGATACATGCCTTCTGGTAAGGCTCTTCAACATTTATGTCCCAATTCTCCTTGTGGAAAAAAGAGATTGCTAGAATCTTATACAAGATTTCCTCCATCTACACCATCCTAATAACTTAATCCTAGATGGGGATCTGAACCTCACCCTTTCCTCCCACGAACAAAAAGGGGGGACTCGAGTCAAAGATCCTCTTTAGGAAACAGTTGATGATCTAATTTTGGATTGGGACCTGGAAGACATTCAGCCCCCCAAAGGAATTTTCACTTGGTCTAACAAAAGAATAGGCCTTGGACATATAGCCTCCCGTCTTGATAGATTTAAAGCTCAACATTCCCTCCTTCTTCTTCGTCTTAATCTAGAATCTTCCATTCTCCCTTTTAATGCTTCTGACCACAAACCAATCCTTTTATCAATCTCACAAGATCATAACTTGGGTCCCATACCATTCTAGTTTATCCCCTCCTGGATTCAGCAAGAAGGGTTTCTAGATTTCGCCTCCTTAGTTTGGAAGGAATTAGTCCCGACTTCTCCTTTCTTCATCTGGGAAGAAAAATTGAGAAAACTTAAATCGGCTCTCAAATCCTGGGACAAATATCTTAAATCCCCCCTCCAACAACGTCTGGAAGGACAACAATCCTTGGAACCGCATCAACTCCAGTCGGAGATCCTTCCCGTGGACCCCATTTCTTTGGAAGAGGAACACTAGCTACATTGAAATATCCACTTTGCTTGCCGATAGGAGGAGGAATATTGGTGGCAGAAATCCAGGAGCCTCTGGATCCAAGTGGTGGATAAAAACACCAGTTTCTTCCACAAATAGGCAGAACGATGAAAGAAGTTCAACTCTATCAGAGAAATCCATTACCAAGATCAAATACTTTCAAATTTTGAAGACATTAAGAAATAATCTTGTACACATTTGTTGAATATCTATACAAAAGAGTCTCCACCTCATGAAGCTTCCATCTCCTATGTTCTAAATTTGATTCCCAAAAGGGTCACCATGGAATATAACTCATCTCTCACAGTGTCGATCTCTAAAAAATAAATTAAGAAAGCTATAGCCAATATGGATCCTGACAAAGCTCCAAGACTAGATGGATTTAAGCCCCGGTTTATCAAAGTCTGATAGAAAATAATTAATAATGATCTCCATAGAATGATTCAAAAATTGCAATCCTACCATAATATTGGAGGACGAACCAACTCAACTTTCTTGACCCTCATCCCCAAGGAAAAAGAATCCAAATCCTTTGATCACTTTAGGCCATTCTTCGTTTGCAACATCGGTTACAAAATTATCACTAAATTCATGGCCAACTCGATCAAAAACATACCGCCCTCAATCATTCCTTAAAATCAAGGGGGCTTCATCAAGGGCAGGAACATTGGCGATAATATTATCCTTGTCCAGGAGGCTATTCATTGAAGTCAATCTCAGAAAGAAAAAGGTATGGTAATCAAACTAGATTTAGCAAACGCATTTGACAAGGTAATACATAGTTTTCTAATTCAGGTTATGCAATGACTCGAGTTCGACCATTTCTTTGTCAACTAGACACAAGCATGGATTGGAAGTCTGTGGATATCACCTCTGGTTAACGGACGAGCAACTGGATTTTTCCAAGCCTCTCAAGGACTTCAACAAGGCTTCCCCCTCTCCCCACTCTTTTATGCCATTTAGGTGTCGGTGTTGAGCTTCCAATTGGATCAGAGTCAACAACTTCAAGAGCTAATGGGATTGTGCATAGCCAAAGAAGTCAGAGACATCAATCATGCTCAGTTTGCCAATGACACCATTCTCCTTGGAAGTGAAATCACTCACTCGGCCAAGAAATTCAAATCCGAACTAGAAAAGTATCAAGCCATCTCGGGCAGCAAAATTAACTACATGAAGAGCCAAATTTATGGCTGGAATTTTACCCCAAGGGAAATGACTGACATTACCCGAATTCTGGGAATAGCGGGAAAAAATTAGTGGGACTCCTTTAAGTATTTAGGAGTCCCCATCTTTAAAGCCTTGGCCAAGTCTTTGTGATGGGCACCCCTAATCGACAAAATCAAAGCTAGAATAAGTGCCTTGGGTTCAAGTTGGTTAAACCCAATAGGAAAGTGAGTCCTTTCAAGCATCCCTATTTATCAATGTTCAATACTGCTAGCTCCAAGAGGCATCATCTCTAAAATTGAAGCCCTTCTGCAATGATTTCTTTGGAAACAATGAAATAACAATGACAACAAACTCTCGTTGGTCAGTTGGGGAAGATTTATCAACCTATTCCTGAAGGAGATCTTAAACTGCATGATCTAAAAGTCCAAAATCTAACTCTTTGAGCGAAATTGCTATGGAATGTAGTATCAGGGAGGAGATCTTGGCACAAAACAACCATTTGCAAGTACTTTTATGGCCTAAGGCTTATATATCTAGATGGCCCTCCAAAATCCATTCATGGCTCACCAATCATTTCCATCTACTTAAAAGCGCATAATTTCTTCACTTCTACACTTACATGGTTTCCAGGTAATGGAAAGAAAATCTGAATCTGGGAAGACTCCATCATGGGGCGTCCCCCACTCGATTCTATCCATGGCACTTCTCTTCTTAAATCCTTCCTTAAATATCAAAATGTTTGCACCCTTTGGGATATCTCCCTCTTAGAAAGAGACGGATCCAAATATTGGGAGAGGTGGGTTCTCCCCGACTATCCCCCAGTTTCTCCACGAAAAATAACTTTTTCTCTCTATGATGCAAGGGAAATCATTGATCTCAAAAATTCTCAAGGACACTCGAGGCTGGGGAAGCCTATCATGTGACTAATCTATAGCAGTAGGCTACAAACTACTCATCGTTGTTCCCCATGTCCCCGGAAAAATGGCAGTTTGGAAAGGGATCTGGCAAGTCAAAATCCTACCTAAATTTGACTTCTTCATTTGTACTTTAGCCCACAATAGTATCATGACTAGTGAAAAACTCTGAAGAAAAGGCTCAGAAGGCCCTTCGCGATGCCCTCTTTGTTTCCCCCACGAGGAATCAGCTGAACATTTGCTTCTCAACTGCCCGTTTACAAAGGAAGTTTGGAATTTAGCCCTGTCTGGGTGGGCCCCTGCTTTTCAAATTCCTCCAGATATCCCCTCTATGTTAAGTAATTAGGCCTTCCTTTGTCCCTTCTCACTCAAATTCAAATATCATCTTAAGTGTTGCTAGTTGACTCATCCTAAATTTATTTTATGGAAAATTTCACTAGAACGAAACGCTCATATTTTCAAAAGAAAGTACTCCACCCCTATCCATGTTGATGTAAAAATAAAAGCTCTCGTGGGATACTGCCTCTCTTTCCTTTGGTATGCCTCCAACACCTGACCTCTCTCCCCCCTTGAAGAATCTTAGATCCATAGCCTTTCTCCGGATCTAAAACCCCCTCCCCCTATCCCAAAGCATGTCTATGAACCTTGGGAATTGTGTTTCGAGCAAGTGGATTTCATAGACTGGTGGTGTTCTCAGCATCAACACATCCTGTTCTTTGATGGAGCTTCGAAAGGAAATCTAGGGGAGGCAAGAGGGAGAGAGGTTCTTTACGGCCCTGATGAAATCATTGAATGGGTCTTTTCTTGGGGTTTAGGGGAAGACACCAACAACGTGGCCGAAGATTTGGGTCTCTGGCAAGGCCTCAACCAACCCCGGGAGATAGGAATCAATTAAATCACGATCACCAGAGACTCTCGGCTCCTAATCCAAGCCTCGATAACTAATTCATTGCCAAATGAAATGAAAATTCGACAAATGCTCAAGAAAATCTAGAGACTCTCTAAATCCTTCTGAAAGATTAAGTTGTTCCATGTTCTTCAGCAATCAAATGAAGAAGTGGATAAGGCAACAAAATCCTCCACCCCCTTGGGAAAGGGACTCCTCTCACTCAATGGGATCACTCTCTTTTCAGCAATACCTTAAGGGATTGAGGTGGGTGGCTCACAAGCAGTCACGTCATCAAGCCTGGTGGCAGTAGGATGTGACACCTCTCCACACATCTGCCCGTGGCATCACTTCAACAATTTATGATTTGTAGGCAAGAAGGTATGCCCCTCCCCAACTTGTGTCACTCTACATATTTCTGATTGAGGATGCCATCAGGCCCATCAAGCAATTTGGTATTGCACTTATGTCTCTCCCCCAAGACATGCGTGCAATATTTCATTTCCAAAATATGGATTGGCATGCTTGTTTTGAAGGTAAATTAGGAGCGAATTTTGAATCCCCTACCTACAAATTAACTCTCTCTTCTTCAAGTGTTCGTTTTCAAAGCTTGACTCCCTCCACTTGGTCTTTGGCCCTTCAAACACTGAAATTTTTTTCACATGGCTTCTAGCTTTGAGTCTGGTGCTCCCTGGAATCCCCCCCTTTGCTGGAATTGGAAATTCATGAACTGAAATGGAAATTTAGTGTGCAAAGAAGATTCTTTCTCTGACTGGATGGGGAAGGTGGCATAAGGTTCGACATGTTGGAGGAAGACCTCAACCAAAATAGACAGGAACCATCGGAATATCTCACGCAGTCAGTGCAATTGGTTAATGACCATATAGTAGACTTAGAAACGAGGATGGAAAAGTTGGAGTTGCAAGTTGCCAAGACAATTCCTCAGCAAGATGTAAGGGTGAAGGCCCCGTTGAGCATTGGTCCCCCAAATCTCGAGCAGCAAGTGTAACACCGGTTCTTGTTATGTTCTTGTCTCCAACTTAGTTTTTGTTAACACTGAAGAAACACTGTTTGTTGGCTTTTACCTCCATAGGAGTTAAATTTTGGAGCCTAAGTCATCATGGGCATCTCTGGGCTTATTTATATGGTGCCTATATATGCAATTTTGGATATTATGCATAGGATGTAGCCTGAACTATGTAGATGTTCCTACATTGGTCATACCACTACTTTATTTATCTCTTTTTCTTGTAAAAAAAACACAATGTATTGTTAATGTATTAATAATTTATCATGTTACATTATGCATTAATGTAATAATGTATTACTTTATTAGTATATTAATACTTACTAATGTATTCATACTTTAATAATCTATTTTTTAATGCATTTATTGATATATTTAGTATATTAATTTAGAGTTGAGGGTTGTTGCAATAAGGATGTATGAGAACATTATTGCTAAGTTTAAAAACACTGAGGGTTGGTTAAAAGAAATTAACTGCAATATCAGAGTCAAACAAGGTTGTCCCTTGTCCCCTACCCTTTTTGGAATTTACATTGACAAGTTAGAAGAATGCTTGGAAAAAACAGGTTGTGTCGGCCCTACTCTCACTGGTATATTCATCAATCTTCTTCTTTATGCCCATAATATCGTTCTTATTGCAAAGAGTCCCCATGATCTTGAAAACCAACTAAGAATCCTAAATGATTTTTTCTCCAATATGGGTATGACTGTTAATACTGATAAGACTAAGGTCATGATTATTAAATCCAATAAGATCCCTTATGATACCTTTGTATATGACAACACCAACTTGGAGGAAGTGACTTCATACAAATATCTTGGAATTGATATTCACCACAAGCTCAATTGGAATTATAGCATTGAGAAAAGGATTATTGGGGGATGGAAAGCTTACTATGGGCTTGAAAACAATTGTAAATGAGCTGATCTTTAGAGTTGGGATAAGAAGAAACGCCTCGTTGAGACTCTTGTTACACCTGTTATTCTTTATGGATGTGAAGTGTGGGGTTGTAGTATCTCTCGTGAATCCTCAATAAAGATAGAGAAAATACAAAATAATTTTATAACCTATAATCTCAAAATTAAAGGAAATACCCCCTATCCCATCCTCCTCTTAGAAACAAGCCTCTCCCCCATTGAGAGCATGGCTATGACTAGATACCTAATGTATAAGAACAATTTAAACAACATGGAAGACAAGAGGCTACTGAAAATTGCTTCAAAAACAAGTCATAACCACCATCGACTCAAGCGAGGATGGCATAAAGACACCCGGTCTTGGATAAACTATTTGAGAATCATGGATGAAACCATTTTGCAGAAAAAAGATACTATTTTTTTTTATAAGTAAGAGATTTTATATATAAAGGCCTTCAAAAACCAGACCAGAGTTACAAAAGCTTGAAAACAACCATGCTGTAGTTACCAAACTGCCCCAAGAAAGGGTAAACCAGTTCAGCCAGCCGACTACGTCTAGCAAATTACAGTCTGGCAGTCTTAGATAAACAAAACTAAACTGACTAGGCTACAACTAAGAAAATAAACTAGTAAAAAGATCAGAACCCCAAAGGGGTCAGACACTTGGCAAATAACTTGGCCAAGTGGCTTGGTAGGTCGCGTCCCAAGGTTCCTCTTCGATGGGCGTCCCTTTCCCTTCCATTTTCATGTCAGCGTCTAGGTTGGCAGCTGGTAGGGTGACTCCGGGTGGATTGTGCACATGGATGCCCGTAGTTGTCGTAGCCTCCGTGTCCCCGTGCGTGACCTGCACCAAGTCGTCCCCTTCTGGCTGTTGCATTTGTTCATTCTCATCGAAGGCCTTTGCATGGGGCATCTCTGTTGCTGCCCCGGCTTCTGGAGTGGAGAGAAAATCTTCCTGGAAGGTGGAAAGGATCTGAAGGAGGGTCGAAGTTTTCCCATCCAAAAGCTATAGTCGGAAATGGAGGTCCTCCAATCCGTGTCGGAGCTCAAAAACCAGTGCATAGAGGATGGACAGACTATCCTTCAGTTGCGAGTCAAGGATGAAGTCAGTGGACGAGTGCGTGTTATGTTGGGCATTTCGAGGAAAGGCTGGCGCCCCCAAGGGTGGTCGGGAGGAGCAGGCTACCGATGCAAAAGAAGGCCCGCTGGCTAGGGAATTCGGTGGAACTGTTGGATATCGCGATAGAGATCCTAGTGAGCTATCAGCGATGACCATACATTTGAACCAAGAGGCAGGTGAGGTGGAGGAGGCGAGAGGTTCTAACTCGGGCTGCGAAGGCTGCGAGGATTGCGTTAAGGGCGAGCCAGGAGGAGAGACAGAAACACGGGGCTGAGGAGGATGCCATGGAGATCCTCTCCTTGGCCTCCCTTTTTTCCGCGACATTCTGAGCTCAAAGGGAAGGAAAAACTGAACAGAATGTCCCAGAGGAATGTGAAGAGCCTGGAGAAGTCCGAAGGCGGTGAGCACCATGAAAAACCAGAGTGAGCCAGGTCTGGATGGCAGAGGGATAAGAGAGTTAGGTCGCATGCGGAGGTTGAAATCACCTGTAGACAGAGAAGCCATGGTGGAGACAACAATGGGAGTCGGGAGCACCATCGTTAATGGTGCAACGGACGTTGTAATATCAAATAAATGCATGGTTTAGGTGGCGGGGCTTGGCACAAACCGGGCACATGGTCCCCTGCCGCGCTGGCCAATCCTCTCCTCCTCCTCCCGCTATGTGGCCCACACTAACACCCCATCTGGGGGAAAGACTATAAAGTACGCCCACCGTGGGGCTCGAACCCACTGAAAAAAGATACTATTAAAAAAATGTCAAATCAAAATTTAAAGAGAAAATGTGGTGTGATAAAGAGTTAGAGGAAAAAATAAAATTAAGGTATTATAAAGATGTAATCAACCCTAATCTAGATGATCAAAATTATCTATCTATTTTGCCAAGTGTAAAGAAAAAAATAAGCATTGCTAAGATAAGAACAAATTCTCATGAGCTCCATAGTGAAACTGGGCTTTGGTCAATTCCTAAAACACCATGGGATGAAAGAGTGTGTCACCTTTGTGACACTAAGAAAGTTGAAGATGAAAAGAACTTTCTCTTAGATTGTCCAGTCTATATCCATATTAGATTTCATTTTCAAAATATTTATCACACTACCAACCTTCCTAACATCTTAACTCAACAAAAGTATGGTGATCTTGGAAATCTTCTCTTAATGCTTTTCGAGCATATAAACAAAATTCTAAAGAATCACATGTAATCACTTACCCTCTTAAGGGCAGATAGACCAATTCGATCCCTAAAGAATCACAAGTAATCACTTACCCTCTTAAGGGCAAATAGACCAATTCGATCTTAGTGGACGTTAATCACCATCATCATCACCTTATCAATGTGTTAATTAATTAATTAATTAATACATTATATTATTAATATATCAATCATTTAATGTGTTACATTAAAGACTAATGTAAATTAATAGTTTAATTTATAAATGTTTATTATATATTATATTAATATATGAGTACTTTAATATATTAATATATTACACATTAATGTATAATATTAATTTATAATACATTAATGTAATGTATTACTAAATATATTAATACATTACATTATCAATGTATCATTCAATTAGTATGTTACATTTACACATTAATACTTTAATATATTTATCAATCAATTAATACTTTAATTTATATAGTTTTATTTTATATTAAATTATTATATTAATTAAATGTATTAATATATTAACAGTTGTTTCCAAGGCATGTTGGCAATCAACTAGTAACAACCAATTTATGGTCTTGAAAGCTCTTTTCCAAACATCATTTGGGTTCATTTGAACCTGATGGTAGTCAGATGTTAAATCCAATTTAGTAAACCACTTATCTCCTTGGAGGGTGTCAAGTAACTCCTCAATCCAGGGGAAGGGGGTAACATTTTTTTATTGTGGCTTTGTTCAAGGCCCGGTAATAAGTGACAAGGCACATTTTTGAAGTATCTCTTTTGCGTATGAAAAATGCGGTAGAAGCACAGAAAGAATATGATGGTTGGATGTGGCCAAAGTTGATGAGGTCGGTCAATTGTCTTTCCATTTCCTCTGTTTTTGTTGGGGCCAACCGATATCTAGGGGCGTTATGTAATGCAAATACAGGGATGAGATGAATGGAATGGTCAATGTATCGGGAGGGGGGGGAGTCCTGCTGGAGGTTGAAATACATATTCAAACCCTTGGAGGAGGAGAGTCATTGTTTTAGGAACAGGTTGAGTGGTATTGTGTGGTGTTATTGGGCACACCAAATAGAGAGAGACACATTGGTTTAAATGTACATGAGGGACTTGTTCTTTTGTAGCAGGGGGTTTGGGTGTTTCTGCGGTTAAGATATAAGTGTGGAATTCTTTGGTAAGTTTGTACTAGCAGGATTTGGCCATATAGATAGAATTTCTTTGGGTTTGGTATGGGATACCTAGAAAAAAATACAAACAATCCAAGGGGGAGACATCACAAAGGACAATATCTTTGAATTGTCCTATGGAAAAAGTGATGAGAAAATGCTGAGAAACTAAGAGGCAGGGGCCATCCTTCTGGAACCATCTGAGCTGATAGGGTTGTGGGTGGGGAGTAGTAACCAGACTAAGGCGATTGACAAGGTCTTGCTACACCAAATTATTTTGGCTTCCATTGTCCATAATCATTAAAGCCAAGGAGTTTTTAATTTGGCAGTTATGAGTGAAGATGGGTTGGGTGGAGGATTTCGAATATTCATGGGTCATTAGGATCAGCAAGGGATACACTTATGTGGGATTGTCCAGGGGAACTTCTTCAATACCTTCCACTTGGGGGGGACCAATGAGCTCAGTTAGTAGGGTTTTGTTTGTCTTTATATTTTGGAGGATTCGACAATCTGATGAATTATGTGAGGTAGTCTTATGGAATGAGCACCAGGGTGTCCTTCTATTTGTATTGGATATGTGATTTTTAGCCCGAGGAGGTGAAAAGAGGGCTAACGGACTGGAGTTAGATGGTTGAGAGGAAGATGGGTTGGTGTAGGGGCGAGACTGAGGAGTATGATCCCTAGGATAAACTTTCCTTTCTATAGCCAAAGCTCTTTGAAATTTTTTATCTAAAGTTGGATTTTCAAACAACTCTACTTCTCCATGGAACTGTATCAATAAACCAACAAAAAAATTTAATATGAGTACCTCTTCTATATCTGGAATATTCAGTAAGAGGGAAAACATGCAGAAGAAATCTATGTAGCCTTGGACTCCTTGTGAAAGGATTTTTTGGAGCTCGTGCCATTTGATCCACAAAGATTTCACATAACCAGGTGGGTAGGAGCGGCTTCTCAATGCCTCATAAAGTCGAGCCCAAGTTCTGATGGGTTTGGAAGTAGAGGATTCTGGAGCATCCCCAATCTCTATCGCAAATGTGGTCTTCTCTTTCTCTATATCCCACCAGGTTTGTGCAAGTCCTTCTAATTGTAAGGTTGAAATATGGATCTTTCTCTCCTCGGTAAGGCCTGGACATGTATTGAAGTAGGTGGAGAGGCTACGGATCCAGGAATCCACAACTTCTCCATTCCTTTGACCAACAAATTTGGGTAGTTGGATTTGAGTGTCCAACCGGAAGGGGTCTCGATTATTTTGTTGTTGCATTCAGAGCAATTCATTAAGGACCAAGGCACGATCTTGGACAAGATTTGAAGTGTTGGAATCTAAGTCTACTTCCAAGGGATATTTTCTTGGAGTCATTGTGAGGCCAACTGTAGATCAAAGCGAACCTAGGTTGCAAAACTGAAAAATGGGTCAGGCTCTGTTTTGTGAACAGAGGACGCAAAACCCTGGAGCAATGACGTTGAAATGGTCTAGAGTGAGAGATATGTATTGTATTATATCTTTGAAACTCATTTCTATTGTAGTGGATATCTGTTCTCCCTTGAGGCTATGAGATCTGTTGATCTTCTTGCATGAATATGTAAACCCTGAAATGTCTGAAATCTGGATTATTTCATAAAAAGCCCCAAAACAAATTTGGCTCAATATTCAAGATCAGAAGATGTCCCATGAATATTGAGTCTCTGATACCAATTGATCTTCGCAAGAAGGATATATACTAGAGAATATTACCAAACAAGCCATTTTCTGGCAGTTGACCAAAAAATCAACAATGGCACAAATCGGAACAGGGACGCACCATTGTTTTGGGTAACCAAGAAATGGAGATCCAATGCCGAGATGATCTGATAATATCCAAGTGGATGGGGCTATCTCAGTGTGAGTCTCGAGGATCAAAGGGAGAATTTCAGTGCAAACATATAGGAGTTCGCACTTACTTCATCCCGACAAATGGAGAAATCAACAAGGGCGCAAACCCCAGGTTGGTGCGCCCTCCTTTCTGCCTCAAGAAACTTGTAGAAAATCAACTTGATCCTTGAGAGATTGGCTAGCTAACGGATTAATATTTCTCTCAGATGTGGAAGCATGGAAAACAAAGCAGCGAGGGTGAAACCATGAAGAAAGATGAACTGGCTAACCCTGAGAATACCCAAAAACGAAAATGCAGCAAAACGTGAAATGAAAACTTAGATAACAAAATCAAGTGAAACACATAGCTTCAAGAAAAATACAAGAATTCTTTATTTGAGTCTCGTTTCACCTTATATACTGAGGGAACCATTTATTTACATATGCATATTTGAATAACATCAAAAGCTCAAAATGGGTCAAGCCTAGTTGGCTGAATTGTGCACCCTAGGTGGGCATTCCCCTAGGTGGGTGTTCCCCTAGGTGGCCTCCTTGGCCCAAGATTTGCCTAATGTGATCCCGGTGTGGGTCACGCTTCCTAATCTCTTGATCCACTGTTGGATTCCCTTCTTTCTATAGTCCATTGGCAACGTGCTCGGAAAGTACATAGACAGAGAAAGTACTAAAGATCAATACTCATATGCTCATATTTGTGTTGAAGTTGACTTAGAATATGGGTTATCATAAGCCATAAAACTGACTATAGGAGATTGGCAGCACTTCCAGAAGCTAGATTACAAACATTTTCCATTCAAATGCAGACAGTGCTACGATTATGGGCATTTCCAGAAGAATTCCCCAAAAATACCTCAAACCTAGCAAGAAAAAGATCCAAAAGAGGGGTGGAAGAAATCCAAAAGAAATAATAAAAATCCTAAATCAGGACCACATAGAGAGGGGGGAAACCCTAATCCCTTTCCATCTAGAAAGGAATCTCCAATGCAAAAAACACAACTCGAATATGGTAATATTTTTTTCCATCCTAGAAGATTAAGCAGCCGAAGGAAACATGGTTGAAAATGACCCACCCATCACCCCGTCCATCCCATAAAAAGAAGTAGCATATTCACCTACGGTTACCAACGCAAACCCCTCCCAAAAAGATCGATCCCCGATCGATCAACAAGATCTAGGGACATAGGAATTTCTGTCGGAAGAAGAGGAAGGAGAAATGGGACCATTCCAAAGCACTAAGAAAACATCAAGGAGAGGAATAAAATCAACAAAGGAGCGCAGAGAAGAAGCAACCTATAAGGACAAGTTTCAGGGAGGAAAATCTATTGTGGAAGGGTTGTTCAACCCTAGAATTACGCGGCAACAAGGGAAGATCTCTAAAGGGACTACCTTCACCTGCAGAGGTAAGTAATGAAGGTCGTCTCCTCGAACTATAGGGGACTAGGGAGGAAGCAGAAAGTAGAAGAAATGAAATATCTAATGCATATTTCTAGCCCATATGTCCTTTTAGTCCAGGAGACCAAGTTGGAGGAACAACCGTTCTTCCAAGATAGAAAGTCCTTTTGGAAATTAGGAGAAGGAGTAGCAGTAATCTCTCGCGGTGCCTCAGCCGATTTAGACACACTTTGGAATCCCAGCAAGTTCGACCTGATCCAATCCTTCACTTGTACACATTGGATACTCACAAATCTTCATCATAAAGATACATGCCTTCAGGTAAGGCTCTTCAACATTTATGTCCCAATTCTCCTTGTGGAAAAAAGAGATTGCTAGAATCTTATATAAGATTTCCTCCATCTACACCATCCTAATAACTTAATCCTAGATGGGGATCTGAACCTCACCCTTTCCTCCCACGAACAAAAAGGGGGGACTCGAGTCAGAGATCCTCTTCAGGAAACAGTTGATGATCTAATTTTGGATTGGGACCTGGAAGACATTAAGCCCCCCAAAGGAATATTCACTTGGTCTAACAAAAGAATAGGCCTTGGACATATAGCCTCCCATCTTGATAGATTTCAGGCTCAACATTCCCTCCTTCTTCTTGGGCTTAATCTAGAATCTTCCATTCTCCCTTTTAATGATTCTGACCAAAAACCAATCCTTTTATCAATCTCACAAGATCATAACTTGGGTCCCATACCATTCTAGTTTAGCCCCTCCTGGATTCAGCAAGAAGGGTGTCTAGATGTCGCCTCCTCAGTTTGGAAGGAATTAGTCCCGACTTCTCCTTTCTTCATCTGGGAAGAAAAATTGAGAAAACTTAAATCGACTCTCAAATCCTGGGACAAATATCTTAAATCCCCCCTCCAACAATTTCTGGAAGCACAACAATGCTTGGAACCGCATCAACTCCAGTCGAATATCCTTCCCGTGGACCCCATTTCTTTGGAAAAGGAACACTAGCTACATTGAAATCTCCACTTTGCTTGCCGATAGGAGGAGGAATATTGGTGGCAGAAATCCAGGAGCCTCTGGATCCAAGTGGTGGATAAAAACACCAGTTTCTTCCACAAATAGGCAGAACGATGAAAGAAGTTCAACTCTATCAGAGAAATCCATTCCCAAGATCAAATACTTTCAAATTTTGAAGACATTAAGAAAGAATCTCGTACACATTTGACTAATATCTATACAAAAGAGTCTCCACCTCATGAAACTTCCATCTCCTATGTTCTAAATTTGATTCCCAAAAGGGTCACCATGGAAGATAACTCATCTCTCACAGTGTCGATCTCTAAAAAATAAATTAAGAAAGCTATAGCCAATATGGATCCTGACAAAGCTCCAAGACCAGATGGATTTAAGCCCCGGTTTATCAAAGTCTGCTAGAAAATAATTAAGAATGATCTCCACAGAATGATTAAAAAATTTCAATCCTACCATAAGATTGGAGGAAGAACCAACTCAACTCTCTTGACCCTGATCCCCAAGGAAAAAGGAGCCAAATCCTTTGATCACTTTAGGCCATTCTTCGTTTGCAACATCGGTTACAAAATTATCACTAAATTCATGGCCAACTGGATCAAAAAAATACCGCCCTCAATCATTCCATAAAATCAAGGGGGCTTCATCAAGGGCAGGAACATTGGCGATAATATTATCCTTGTCCAGGATGCTATTCATTGAAGTCAATCTTTGAAAGAAAAAGGTATGGTAATCAAACTAGATTTAGCAAACACATTTGACAAGGTAATACAAAGTTTTCTAATTCAGGTTATGCAATGACTCGAGTTCGACCATTTCTTTGTCAACTAGACACAAGCATGGATTGGAAGTCTGTGGATATCACCTCTGGTTAAGGGACGAGCAACTGGATTTTTCCAATCCTCTCAAGGACTTCGGCAAGGCTTCCCTCTCTCCCCACTCCTTTATGCCATTCGGGTGTCGATGTTGAGCTTCCAACTGGATCAGAGTCAACAACTTCAAGAGCTAATGGGATTGTGCATAGCCAAAGAAGTCAGAGACATCAATCATGCTCAGTTTTCCAATGACACCATTCTCCTTGGAAGTGAAATCACTCACTCGGCCAAGAAATTCAAATCCGAACTAGAAAAGTATCAAGCCATCTCAGGCAGCAAAATCAACTACATGAAGAGCCAAATTTATGGCTGGAATTGTACCCCAAGGGAAATGACTGACATTACCCGAATTCTGGGAATAGGGGGAAAAAATCTGTGGGACTCCTTTAAGTATTTAGGAGTCCCCATCTTTAAAGCCTTGGCCAAGTCTTTGTGATGGGCACCCCTAATCGAAAAAATCAAAGCTAGAATAAGTGCCTTGGGTTCAAGTTGGTTAAACCCAATAGGCAAGTTATTTCTTATCAAGTGAGTCCTTTCAAGCATCCCTATTTATCAATGTTCAATACTGCTAGCTCCAAGAGGCATCATCTCTAAAATTGAAGCCCTTCTGCAATGCTTTCTTTGGAAACAAATAAAGAACAATGACAACAAAATCTCGTTGGTCAGTTGGGGAAGATTTATCGACCTATCCCTGAAGGAGATCTTAAACTGCATGATCTAAAAGTCCAAAATCTAACTCTTTGAGTGAAATTGCTATGGAATGTAGTATCAGGGAGGAGATCTTGGAAAAAAACAACCATTTGGAAGTACTTTTCTGGCCTAAGTCTTATATATCTAGATGGCCCTCCAAAATCCATTCATTTCTCACCAATCATTTCCATCTACTTAAAAGCGCATAATTTCTTCACTTCTACACTTACATGGTTTCCAGGTAATGGAAAGAAAATCTGAATCTGGGAAGACTCCATCATGGGGCGTCTCCCACTCAATTCTATCCATGGCACTACTCTTCTTAAAGCCTTCCTTAAATATCAAAATGTTTGCACCCTTTGGGATATCTCCCTCTGAGAAAGAGACGGATCCAAATATTGGGAGAGGTGGGTTCTCCCCGACTGTCCCCCAGTTTCTCCACGAAAAATAACTTTTTCTCTCTATGATGCAAGGGAAATCATTGATCTCCAAAATTCTCAAGGACACTCGAGGCTGGGGAAGCCTATCATGTGACTACTCTATAGCAGTAGGCTACAAACGCCTCATCGTTGTTCCCCATGTCCCCGGAAAAATGGCAGTTTGGAAAGGGATCCGACAAGTCAAAATCCTACCTAAATTTGACTTCTTCATTTGTACTTTAGCCCAAAATAGTAACCTAACTAGTGAAAAGCTCCGAAGAAAAGGCTCAGAAGGCCCTTCGCGATGCCCTCTTTGTTTCCCCCAAGAGGAATCAACTGAACATTTGCTTCTCAACTGCCCCTTTACAAAGGAAGTTTTGAATTTAGCCCTGTCTGGGTGGGCCCTTGCTTTTCAAATTCCTCCAGATATCCCCTCTATGTTAAGTAATTAGGCCTTCCTTTGTCCCTTCTCACTCAAATTCAAATATCATCTTAAGTGTTGCTAGTTGACTCATCCTAAATTTATTTTATGGAAAATTTCACTAGAAC
>SNQJ01S0014755.1:14822-34061 GCA_010110895.2 Picea sitchensis
CAAACATATAATTATTGTCCAATGTCTTCCCAACATTCTACTTGATATTGGGCATAATTTCCATGGTTGTATTGTTGGATGAAAGCAAGTTTCCTTGCTTTTGTTGTGAAGTATTTGTTACAGCCATTAGGGCTTGGCCTTATTGTTGATAACTTACTTAATGTCATGGTTAAAGTAGGCTGAAATCATTGTTTCACATTTGGATCCGGTTCTACTCATTAAGATCTATATTTGGGAATTTATTTGAGAATTTTAAGAGCTGTTTTCTTGCTGCTGTTACAAAACATTCCTTGATCATATAACATTGTCTTTTGCTACAAAACTCGTTATAACTACTCTTTTCACTTGATAGCTAGTGTTTTGGGGATTATTTTACATTGTTTAGACTTGATAATTGTTGGAAAGCATTTCATCACACATAATCATTTGTCTCATCTCCTCCTTATTTTTCCCTTTGACCTAGCCTATCCAATCAAGTGACCAATATATGGTTGATGGATATTTCAGATTTGGCATGGACTTCTTATGGAGATTTTTAGCATGGTTTAAGTGTCTTATTTTGAGAAAAAGAAGGACACACTTGGCAACTAAGGCTGTCCTCAAGTGGATAAGAATGCACTTTCTAACACTAGGCCCCTCCTTAGGAGGTTATTTTGTTGTACTCCTGTTCTAATTTTGAAAGTTGTCAAGCTAACTTTGCACATAAGCTATTTTGAATATAGGGTGTTTGTTTAGTGAAGTCAAAAAATAGATTGATCCTTAATTATCTAAGGATGTATAAGTTTATGAAGTCAACCATTGGTGCCTTCAGTTACCTCTTTGCTTCTTTTCTTCTATCTTGCTTATGAACTTGAGTCTTCTAACTATCAATAAGCTCTTGAACTGTGTGAAATTTGAAGCCTCTCATGTTTCTTTCACAACAATTTTCTTCAAGTAGACGGAGTGGAAAAGTGTCCATAGGCTTGATCTTTGGACCCCCTTAGGATTTTTGGGGATTGTGAAGTCAATACGACACTTCTTGGATCAAATGTACTTGCTTCTTTTCTGATTAATTATAGAACGATCTTCATCTTTGCTGAGCAATTTTTGAGCATATTGATGGTATGAAAATTCTGCTTCCTAATATCTCTCTTGCTTAAAGACTTGAATTCATAGGATTCTTATAGTTTATGAATTGCTTTGGGAGTATAGTATTAGTAGCTAGTGTGTCCTATTACCTCCCTCAAAATCCCTTACAACGATTTGAACCTTCAACTAGCATTACTTCTTACAGTCCTGCCTCACTAGTGTATTCTCAATAGGAGTCGTAAGACCATGCAAATCTTTTTGTGGTTTATTCTCTTATTTGAACATTGATTATTTTCTAGAGCCAAGTGGATTCCAATTGGCATTTGTTTTATTTAGCTGAGTTAAATAATGACCACGAGGAAGTGAAACGATGTATGGATATGGTCAATTCCTTCAAAACATGCTATCTATTCCAAAGTTATACCTTCTCCCCAAGTTGGCTGCATCATGGGAGTAGCTACATAAATTATTGGTGTCTCTTAAATACTATTTATGTTACTACGTTGTGCATCATTTTGATTGGATTGCATAACATATGAGAAGATGCATTGGTAAGAAGGATAAAATGTTTACCCTGTTCCTATAGCAAGTAGATTTGTAATAATTGAGTGTGCAACATTATTCTCTTTGGCACTGAAACGTTGTTCCCATATAAAAAAAATTGAGAACATATACTCCCATCTAATTGCTAGGTTATGTGTGTGTGTTGTTGGAGTATTTTGAAGTAAAGGGGTTGTATAAAACTTTGATTTGGATAATATTGGTATTTGGATATCACAATTAAGAGCTAAACCAGAGTAAATCCCCAATGTATCCCCAATGTAAATCTTCCTACTTGAGAGAAATGCTGGAGTAGAGGGAAATTGACTTTGATCAATTGCTTAAATGATCTCCACAGAGAAAAAGAGATATTCTTGCTTAGACAATGTAGCTTAACACCTCCTTAATGAGTTTGATGAAACCCTTGCATTTGTGAAAGGAGAGAGCTTGAGGGGAAGAATGTGCTGAATGGTCCATGTTCCCATTGAGTTTGAGATTCAAGGAGAAGAGCTTGGGGTAGTAGAGGAATTCACCTTCATTAGAAGAGGAAGGATTCTTGTGGTCCATTCATGACAGAGACCCAAAAGAGCAGAGGTGCCGATAAAGGGACCCAAAAGAGAAGAGGTTCCATAAAGGGACTTGTGGGCAAAAAAGTTGACTATATAAATTTCTACAATGAGAAAATTAAGGATTTATCACTCAAGCTGGAAACGAAACATAAGATTACACCGATAGAGAAGTAGGTTGCAACAACCTTTATAATTTTTAATAGTAGGCATGCTACAATAGCCGCATCACAGGTTGTACACTCACAAACTGCGGATAGTTGGACTACAATGGCTGCTCCTGAGCCTCGCCATGTAGTGTGGAAAAATATTACCATTCCCTTTTATCAGAGGATGATTTGACAGAACGTTGTATACGTTATTGTGTTTCTAATTGTTGTTTTCTACATGATTCCCATCACCTTAATCTCTGCATTTACAACCCTTGATAAGATGAGAAATGTTTTTCCATTTCTGAAATCTATCGAGGATAAAAAAACAATTAAAAGCATCCTGTTATCAGTCCAAGAGTATTTCCCTGACTGTAAAGGGAATGAGCTTGGTAAATTAAAATGATTTGAATAATGTATAAACTGGATCAAATTGGATGACCTGATAATGCTCTCATTTACTCAAAATACACATGAATTCACTCAAACACAGAAGGATTTCAACTATACTTTCTCAGAAAGTTAAATCAAGGTATGAAATATGGAGCACACTCATCATATCAGTAGAAACACATACACATATCTGTACATGTGAATGACCAATTATGACAGATAGATTTTGTTTATAAGATTAGTCTATCAATGAAGAGATGAGATACCAATCATTTGTCATTAGATAAACATAAACAATGCACATAACATTTACTCATAAACCTGAAAAGATAAGAAGTGGAAAGCTGAACAGTCTACAGTGAAATAAGCTTTTGTTTCAATATGTATTCATAGTGTCTCTAATACAGGAATAATAGCCAAATATCCAAAGTCCAACCCCCCAGTTTTGTTTTAGATCATTGGCTTTATAGCCTTTACATTTTATAACTAAGATCCTATGAAGAAGGACCGAAAAGCCAAAAATAGCCTATGATCAGATTTAATTACAAACAATAGGATTAGATCCTATCTTCAAGGAGTTAAACCCTATCAAAATTTGTGGTCTTCGACAGCTTGCTCTGTATGCTGGAGGCTGAATACACTTGGTAGAGGCTTCTTTGACAGCTGGGAACTCATACCTCTTCTTCCTCAACTAAAAATAGAGTTCTAATAGAACTTGCCTTTGTCTTTGTAAGGAAATCCCTCATTTGTAGCGCTACTGGTGTAAAAGAGTCGACAACTACTACAAACAACTGAAGAGAGCCATTTGAACAAAATTACTTGAAACTTTTATTGAACCCTGACTTGTAGCCTGATATCTTCATTTCCGGAACTCATGATGCTTCCTCCAAATACAATGATACTACTTAGCCTTCGTATCATTGCATTTTGTTTGATTTCCATATCACTATGTATATGCATTTAAAGATTCATTTAGGATTAACACATACATTTTCATAAATGATATATTCAGGATCTTATCATCATCTGATTGCTGGAGAGGATCTTCTACCTAGGTCTTCATATGCATGCTATTATTTCTTTAGGCAAAAACAAAGTATAAGCAAGGTAAGGGGACCGAGCCCTGGTAGAGTACTCTGACTGGTAGTGATTATATAATTTTCCATGGCTAGTGTTCTGATAACCATACTTCATATCTGTGCTTCATAGTTTTCATGATCAAAACTGGAAATGATCTTTAGGCCAAAAATGATATATACTTCTTCCATAGTTATATCAAGTACATGCCTCATATATATATCTGAATATAGTTAGCCATCATAGAAAAACTGGTATCAAAACTTGAAGCCAACTTTCTGTAGGTCATTCCTCTTCCTTAGAGGAAGAGGGTGAGGCTGTTTCCTTTAGGAAAATGACAAGGTTATTCTTGCTAAGCATTGTCCTGGCCAAATAAAAATCCTCAGTCAATCTTCTATTGTCTGCCCTTAAACTCATATTCTGTTTGTACATGTTAATGAGTTGGGATCTCTGAGTACCCTTTCTTTTTATATTTCTCCTCATTCTTGTATGATAAATGTAAGATCCACTATTGGTTGCACAATATGTACAACATGAAAGCTTTGCTGCAGGAATACCCATTTTCCTCTAAAAACCCTGTAATTCAAGGAGTATAGCTGTTGCAGGCACATCCAAGATACCAGTACATCTTGCCAGTGACTGTACATGCTTTCTAAAGTTCATCGAGGAAGCCATTTTGTTTTGCATGATCAACCACACTGTACATTTATCCTTAGGAAGAAATGCTTGGTCACATCAAGCAATTTCTTGCATACCTCCAAACCTCCAACCTTCTAGAAATATGCAAATTTCCCTTGCATTCAGATGAAATATAGACTCTTTATGCTATGCCTGAGATTAGCCTCCCAAATTTCATCAAGTATAGGCTCCAGAGTCTTTCTGATGATATCAGGGTCCTTGACTACCAGCCTTTATCATGCTTTTTTGCCACAATTTCCAAATTCTATAGTTTCAAAGAAAATGAAATATTTCCAAATTCTTCCTCCATTTTTAGTTAGTTGTAGAAGAAAAAATCATGATCATACCATGCCACATTGCTGGTAATAGTAACAATATCCAGAAATAATGTTATAGAAATATTTTAAATTCCGTGTTTACCAAATCCCCATACTTTCTTCTACGGGCTACTTCATTTATAAATACTTACTTGACAGCTGGATGAATGGTAATATCTCTGGCATTTGGATGCTTTGATTATCAAACCCTTATGACACTATTGGGTGGCATATCGTGACACATGGTGCACTTTTACTTAACACTTGTGAGCACATTGGACACTTGAATTCAGGTTCGAGAACTTAGTGCACACCTAATTACTTGCCTCATAGCCGATGCAATCCTGGTTGGATAAATGTGGAAATCCCTTGATCTCGGTAAGCTCCATTCCTTGAAACCTCTTGTTTCATGGCCTTCAACCTCATTGAACCATCTGCCAATAACATCCCGATCTTCTTTGACATATGTGACCAGGGAGGAGCTTGAATGATATTTGTTTTAACAAATACTAGAATTAGTTTCGACTCTTTGAGTGGTCCATAGTTGATGGAACATCCTTTCATTACCCGAGCATTTGTTCCTTGCTATCCAACTTTACTAATTGACACACAACAAGAAGAAATACTATTTGGAACCCACAAAGGTGAGCTCTACTAAGTAAAACATACCAGAAAGTAGGTTGCATTCATGATCTCACTGGCATTCTGACTTGAGTATGACAGTCCATTAAAGTGAATAATATGTATAAGAGAGATAATAAGATACCTCTCACAAAGAAAAAAAATTAAATGTATGACCATTTCAAGCTTCACAAAATGTCCACATAATGACCCTCTTTATTGAATCACAGACTTTTTCTCCATTGATGTTCACTTATTGAGCATACAAACACGTACTTCGACATATTCTTTCAAGTTCTTCTTAATGTGCTTTACAATCAATGGTATGTCAGTAACCAATACCACTTGAGGTCTTCACATTATTATGTGTAAGTTCATTAAGGACTTTCTGAATACAGCTAGATGCTGCATGTATTGTTCTTCTAGGCCTGGCATCAAAAGTATACTTGCATTTAGATATTGTCAATCAACCATAAAATCAGAGTTCATTCATTCTTTTTAGCATGCAATTGCATAACACTGCAAAACCCTATTGCCCCATATCACACTGTAGAATTCCTCTGCATCTTGTTTCATTGCAAAATTAACCCTACCCATTCTTATTATGGAAAATATTGATCCAAATAAAACCATTTCACCATGATCACCAACAATTTCTACATGAATGCATGTAGGAGATTGCAAACACTTTTAACAACTATTCATAGAATTCAAATTGTTGTGATAGAAAAGGGGTCTTTCTTCAAGTATTGATCAAGCTAATGTGAATTGTTGGATTCTTCTTTATTTCTCTCATATAAGAGAGGCATTTCTATGAAATCGTTCAAATTAAAGGCCATTAAAACCTTTGACTGCTTTTAAAGGATTATTACATGGAAGTGGAACTATTCGAACGTATAACATTATTCATTAATTGGAGATTGAAGGTGCAAAGTACATAATTCAACTCTGATGGTGTGGAAAAAGCTCCCCAAAACCAGTGAGGCCAGATGACATTTTAACTCGAGGAACATCTATGCAGAGTTGCTAATAAGCCTCTAGTATACAAAGAATGTGTCCTCATGGAACCAACAATAAGTCTTCATCATTGAAGCTAGGTGGATTTTCTTTTGCCACTCTTTTTGGTCATGATTTGTGCTGTCAATTGTTATTGGATTAAATGTAGTTATCATTGTTGAATGACATTTGGACATTGTTTCCAACATGAAGTACAGATGAGTTCCATAAAGCCTCTCCTTGAACATACAATGAATAATTATTACCAAGAAGGCATTCGGTTCAACAAAATCAATCAAATAAAAGAAGGCCATCGGTTCACCAAAATCAGTCAAATAAAATGAGATTCCAACTTGTAAAAAAACAATCAACTTGTTCAAACATGGATTCAACGTGTTCGAGTGCTAAACATATGAACAAACTTTAAGGGTTAATGGTTTCATAAAAATATAAGATGGCTAATTTTCTTCTGAGGATTCTTGGATTCCAGTAACAAATGTGGATCAACAAGAAACTATGTAGCTATTTATGTTAACAGGGTAGATGGTTAGGGTTTCCAAATTAGGGGTACTGTTTACCCTTGTTACAATTTACCCAACAGGGTAGCTGGTTAGGGTCTCCAAATTAGGGGTACTGTTTACCCTTGCTACAATTCACCCAACAGGTTTAGGCGGTGTAATTTACGTTACCACCAAAGTAAGAGAATTATTGAGGACAGAGATATAAAAAAAAAATATTGACTTTAATAGAAGTCATCTCCGAGTTTTTCAATAAAGTAATGGCCATGAACTTCTTTACGACCTCTCTGACTCAAACAAGGAAAAGAAACTTGGCCAAACTTAAATTAGTTGTAGAGACCTGGATTCAAATTTTGAATTTGTTCTGGACTGTGATATAGAGTATCTAGCAACAGAAGTTTGTGGAGTAGCATACCATTATCGTCTTCATGTATAATTTCTTTAGACTTTCTCTTTGTCTGTAATAAAAATTGAACACCATTTTTGGTTTGTTCTATGCAACATCAGAAGTTGTTGCTTCTTGAGATTAAAGACTGGTAAATATGCTCTTGAAAGTTAGCTAATGAGAGATAGTTATACTAATATCCTCTCCCAACTTGTTATCCCAAGGGGCAAGGTAGTCATAAAGTTTAATGGGGCTACTAAGGGTGATCCAGGAAGGGTAGAAAATGGTGGACTAATTCATGAATGTGGTGGTTCTCTGTTTATGTCCTACTGCCCAGGATTTGAAACAGAATTTGTAGCCCTGACATGACTTCAACCCTCCAAATATATGAGGATTAACAGGCTGACAATAATGAAAGGTTCATCGCTAGTAATAAGCATTATTGAGGGAATTTAGGCCCTTGAGGATTGGAATCTGAAAGATTTGGTACACCAATTCCCCACAAAGAACACTATTGAAGCTCAAATGCAACAATTGATTCGATTCCACTTCCACGGGGAACTCCAAAAATACCATGATGCTGTAAACTGCCAACAAGGTGCGACAAAATGCTACCTATGCCTTAATGATAGGACGAAAATTGCTAAAAAGGAAGTCACGAATTCAATCCCCACAAAGTCACAAGTTCAAATTTCAAACATCAGGACACTAAAGCAAGAATAAATAAAGCCACAAACCCTCACGCAGAAGCAAAAATAAATATACAGGTCTCTAAATTTCGTAGAGCTAAATTCATTTTATTTCACATCTATTTTCATGTCCCAAAAAGAAAAGTGAAAAATAAAGAGACTAAAACTTCGCGCGAGCCTACCTTCTCTGGTCTCTGTGGCCTGGGTTTGATTCTGCGGCTGGTGATTCAGAATCGATTCCGGATGACTACCCGACAAACAAAAAGAAGAGGGTTCTCCTTCTCTGCTGCTATCGAATTTGATGTATTCCCTGGCATAGCCTGCAGCCAAACCATGCCCCTGTTGTTGGGCCTTCTGATTCTACTTGGCGGTGTTGTTTTGGGCAGATATCATCATCTTTCAGACTCAGAGGGAATCTCACGAATGGTAACAGGGAAGGTGGACAGTGTAGGGCGAATGACAATTGGACACAGGGTAGGTTCCAAGTGGCTATGGACAGACGACGAAGGCTTGGACATAACGACCTCCTTAAAAACACCTTCGGTGTAAATATTGTTTTCTTACATGGATACCCCTGGTTTTAAGAGAGAAACAATTTATCCTCTTAATTGGACATTCACGAGCTTTTGAATGTGTTATAGCTAGAAAGGACAATGTTGAAAAAGTAACGACAATCCAGCATGAGTTGGCTTGCACTGTTCAACTTTCAGTTCCTTTGTGTAAAAAAAAACTAGAATACATTCATGCAACATTATTAGCAACTATACCACTAGATAACTGCATTAAATATAACATAATGGTTATTGGATTAGGGACAAGAGGTTATACAATCCATTGTGGAAAATTTTACTTCATGTTCAACATGGAAACAAGAGGTTATACATGGTTATTTCATTTTCTTAACTCCATAACAAAGTAAAAAAGTTTCATATACATTATGTACCAATCTATTGAATCTTGTAGAAACTCAGAAGAATATAGAACTTTATAGCTCAATTTTAATATTCCTATCTATGTTACCAGAAACAAGAAAGGAAAAGTGGGTACAATACAAGAAATGAAAATTCTCAAGTTTCGTACATATACAGTTTTGGGTTATTTTAGAAATTTTTAATATATATGTGAAAATAACAACTCCAAAAAAGTATCCATTGATGCTTTTTAGTGCTTAACATGGTACCTTTGTATGTTCCCTCTACAATGGAAATAAAAATTCCTACAAGGTGCAATTGAGTTCTCAAGAAGTAATAAAAAAGACGGATTATTAGTTTATGGTTATGCTACAAGTAGATTTTATGTGTTCCATTACCATTGAATTTGTTGTGATTATCGTCACTCCATCACTATTTTTCAGAACAATAGGTCTACCTCTAGATATTCTAGAAGAAGTCAGTCAATAGTTGAGAGTAACTTAGAGGTCAACTAGGTAGTCAAGTAGTCGATTGGGTTAATCAAGACAATCAAATTGTAAAACCCCCTTCAAAATATTTCCCAACCTATGGGGATGGGATGTGTTAAATTTATAGCAGCTGCAAGAGCCATTATCTGGGAGGATGGAAAATACCCTAGCTGAGATCTAGGGCCCCCATGTGCACCCCTGGGGTTTCTTGGTCTGGGACCAAACAATCAGTGCCATGGAAAAAGACCCTTGTAAGGGCCCCCAGTATATGACTAGGGTTATTGGTCTAGGACCAAGCAGCTAAAGCCCCTAGATATGTCTAGGGCCCCTAGAAATGTCCAGGGTACCCATNCTGGGCTAGATCCCTGAAGTGTATCTTGGGATCCTTCCTATCAAACCTATCCATGAGCCTATCTGTAAACTCCCTATAGGAGGTGATGTGACTGTGACCCAATGTCACCAGTCCATGATACCACCACTCGTGTGCCTCACCCTCTAAGTGTAAGGTCACGAAACTGATGGCCTTTGTCTTAGTCATCTGGTTGAGCTTGTAATACATGTCTAGCTTCTGTACCTAAGCTTTGGCAGTGTATTTGGATGATCCGTCGAAAGAAGGGATGGTGAGTTTCCCAAATTTTTGGATGAAATTGAGGTTATGCCCCTGCTACTATTGTGGTCCTCCCCTCTGCGGCTCTCTGGGGCAGTTCCTGAGTCTGAGTCCACAGTACTCGACTAAGGTCATGTATTGATGGAAGTCATGACCCAATGCTGCGTACTCCCTCCTATACTCTCCAATGTCGTCGGCATGAGTGGGTGGCCTATGTGCTATTGGTGGCGGTGTTGCTATTGGGGGTTCCCTCTGGAAACTGGGAAACAAGGGTTTGGGAATCCTACTCGCAGAGGTGTATGTGCGAGAGGGTGACTGGGGTCTACTACCTTCTCCCAAGTTTGCCTGTGCTGCATGCAGGACTTGTGTATCTGGGGTGCCCACTCTAGCCAATCTATCAACCACCTGTGCCAAGGACTGAGACATGGTCTGTTGACTAGCTAACATACCGTTGATAACCTTCATGAAAGCAACCTTTGGATCTATGGGGGCCTCGCCACTGCCCTCTAGTTGCTCATATCTATCTCTTAGTATCCTCTCTGCCTCGTGCCCAACATCACGCTCTACCCTTCTCTCTACTTCTCTGTGTGCCTCTTCCTCTTCCTCTGAGCTAGGAGGAAAAGGGGAAAAATCAGGCCTATGCATTCTTTCCTGATGCCTGTTGTAAGTGACATATTCGTCACCTACATGTTCACAACCCTCTGGCTCTTCTACTACACTCATTGTCTTTAGTTACAAGTTGGTAGGACTAAAGCTCTGATAACACTATAACTGTAATGATCCTAACTTGGCTAGTCTAGGAAACACTGCTAATGTGTGTGTAGGATCAAAGGTTTATAGCATATAAATGATCATACAAATATTAAACGTGACAAAGGACTACAAAGTTTGTATTATGATATCTCTGTGGATTACAAAATGGCCGAATGCGGCTGAATAACTGACAATACCCAACTAGATCAACATACAAAGGATCTTAGCCAGAATATAAATAAACAACTGCGGCTGAAGAAAATAACAACACTCGACTAGATCAACAGACAAAAGGATCTTAGCCGGAATACAAATAAGAAACTAAAAGATAATACCCGGAATATGGGAGCACTATGGAATCAATGAAGAATGATGGAAGACTTGGATGATCTTCCCGATGACTAGGGTGTGTCTTTCAACACCGAAATCAACCAACTGGTGTCTTCCTCCTGGAATACACTAAACTATCTCTCCTGAGATGCACCTCTTCTCCTCAATGACAAGTCATAATCTGCATAATGATGAATTAGGTCGCTGACCCTTTTTTTATAGCTTTCCAAAACCCTAAATCATGCTGAAACCCTAAATCACTGCTGAAACCCTAATTCACTGTTGATTTCTATTTTTAGCTCATAATGACTTAAAAGCGCTGTTAACCCTTGTTAGCTCAATGTCACTTTCCGAATATAACACCTGTGACTAGAGTGACCTCTAGTAACCCTTTTTACCCCTCTTTGGCCCTGGCTATAGTCTAACGGGGTGGTTTAGACCATTAAGCCTCCTTTTCTGGAGCTCCTATTTGGAAAGGGACATTACACATATGGATGAGTTTTGCTTTATCCATAGGATAACCACTTAAGAATATTGAAATTACTTGAACTAACATATTTTTATGAAAGTATAGTTCAAGTATGTCTTAAATCCTAAACAGGTTTCATGGATATTCTTTGTGACTACAAATAACACAAGTGAGATATGTTTACATTCCTGTATCCATGTCTAAATGGAATACTGTCAGAATATCATGTGTATTTTTATGACCAAGGAAGCTATACTTATTTTTGATGTAAGCTAAGTCTTTCTCCCTGGTTGGAAACCCAACTGTCTATTTAGTTTGTTATGAAAAACAACATGTAACTTTGGGCTACTGGTTAAAGAGTACAACATTTTACCTTGACAGTTGGGTTATATTTGTTTTGAGAACCCTATCCCTTTTTCATTGAATTTGAGCCATTGGCACATGAGCTCTGAAGTCTGATTCAACTTTACATATTGAACTTGGTACTGACACCAAGAACATATTGAAACGATATGAATATCAGATCAGAGTCAAAAGTTTGTATAGGTTCAAAGGGAGCCAATTTTCATATGACAGAAAGGTAGACATATTATGAGACTCAAAGGGAGCAGTCCCTGTATATGAATTAGTCCTTGACCTATATCAGAACTGGTAGCTTATTAGAATCCATGGACACTGTTAGTTCCTTAAAAGGAAACCAGCCTGGTGTCAAGAAATACTAAAGGAAGCAAAAAATCCCTCAAGCATCTAAGGGCATTTTTCAAAGAAAGCATAAACCAGATAAGTACTCTGGCCCTACAGATAAATTGAATCTTGTGATTGATTCATAACCTTCCACATTTGAAATGAGGGAAGATGCTGTGATAGAAAAATGATGTATGGTCAGTGTTTCAAAGACCTCATGACAAATCAGTGGTGACCTTAATTGGTCTTATGAGATAAAGCCTACAACATATGGTTGTATTGAGGTTTAAGTTGTGACTCGTGAAAGAAAGGATTATCTATGACTAGACCCTGACTTCCATCAATATCTTTTGTCACAATTTTGTTTTTGGATACCTCTTAACAGTGAAGTTAAGCAAGAGGCTATCTATGGGAAAGATTCCCATAGACTATAACAAGCTCCGAGAGCTCGATATGAAAGCATTGACAGAGTCTGGGTTTCATGAAGATTGTCCAAAACCTTCATCTGTTCCTTATAGGAAAGGAAATTTGTATATATAGCTCAGACTAAGAGGGAGCTCTTCAACATAAGTGGGAATGTAAGACTTGAATCTTTTACATTAATTTCTGAGCTTGAAGGTTTTGGCAGAAATCAGGAGAGATATTTCTCTCACAGGGTAAATATGCAGTTAATGTGCTTCGCAGATTTGGCATGATGGACTGCAAGACCATAAGCACACAAATGATCTATAATCTAAAGAAACTACGAGATCAAGCCATAGGTTCAGATCCAAAAGATCCCACCTTATATCGACAGATCATTGATTTATCTCGTACATATGAGACCAGACATCTATTATGCGGTAAATGCTCTCAGCCAATTCATGTGCGAATCGACACATTTACATATAGTTTCTATGAAGAATATTGTGAGATATGTTTTCAGTGGAGGTGTAATGCTCCATGTTTCTACAGATTCAGTTTGGATGGGCAATACAGTGAATCGAAAGAGCACTTCTAGATTTTGCTTCATTCTAGGTTCAGAAATGATTTCCTGATCCTGTAGGAAGCAGGGTTCCATAGACCAAAGCACTGAAGAGTCAGAATACATTGCTGCAAGCAAAAAAGCAGTGTGTCTTAGGAAGCTACTCTCCGATTTATTCAGTTCAGAGCTTGAACCCACGGTCATTTACTGTGACAATCAGAGTTGTGTAAAGCTCATCAAGAACTCAGTGTTTCACGACAGATTGAACCACATTGAGATGAGATATTACTATGTCCGGTACATAGTTTAGAAGAACATTCTCAACATTCAGTATGCTCTGATAGCATAACAGATAGCATATATTTTCACCAGGCCATTGTCCCTGACAAAGTTTGTATACTTTTGTGACAAGCTTGGTGTAACTGAGAATACCTCTCTTGCTGAGAGGGAGTGTTAAATTTATAGCAGCTACAAGAGACATTCTCCGAGAGGATGGCAAAGACCCTAGCTGAGATCTAGGGCCCCCAAGTGCACCCTTGGGGTTTCTTGGTCTGGGACCAAACAGTCAGTGCCATGGAAAAAGACCCTTGTAAGGGCCCCTAGTATATGACTAGGGTTCTTGGTCTAGGACCAAGAAACTAAAGCCCCTAGATATGTCTAGGGCCCTTGGAAATGTCCAGGGTACCCATGCCTGGGGTATGGGTTGATCCTTGGTCTTGTACCTTGGTCGATAAGACCCCTGAGAGGCCCCCCAGTAGATGACTGGGGTTCTTGGTCTAGGACCAAGAAGTTAAAACCCCTAGATATATCTAGGGCCCCTGTGAATGTCTAGGGTACCCATGCCTGGGGCATGGGTTGATCCTTAGTCTTGGAATTTGGTCGATAAGACCTCAGAAAAGGTTCTGGGGCAACTTGATCCTCGATCAAGTATTTTTGCTGGTGTATGACCCTCCTTGAAGGAGGACATGACCACATGAGGGATGTATCCCATATGCAATGATGATAAAGTTAATATGGTCACCTTGAACATGAATGAACAAGTATTTCCACCTTGTAAACCCTCATAAACTCTCCCTTACCCTTTCTTATGTTGGTTTGGGGTTTTATGTTGTTTTGTCTTAAGGGTTAAATAAAGCTTAAATTAAATGTAAATTATACCATGTTTAAATTATTTAATTTAAACATGTTATATTAATTAATTATTTTAATTTAATTTATAATTTTATTACCCTAGCCTAAACTATAAATAAAACCCCCCTTACCCCTCACATTACACACCTTATTATTGTGATGCTCTTATGTTCCTAATGTGAGCGGATCTCCTCTCTATTGTTGCGGCTACCCTAGAGGACTGTTGCCTTCTTGCTGTGACTACCCTAGAGGACTGTTGCCTTCTTGCTGCAGCTACCCTAGAGGACTGTTGTGTGTACTTCGGCCTTCTATTTTTGTTGTTGGAGCATGAGTGTTTTGCTTCAGCCCTTGTCTATTTTCCGGTGAAGTATTGACTGGTTGGTGTGGCCTCTTGTCTGCTGTGGGTGAGGCCCTTTCTCCTTTTCTGTGGGGTAACTGTGGTGAAACTCTCTTCTATTGTGTGTGGTTGGTAGATACAACCCCTTTCTCCTCTACTGTTGGGTTGACTGTTGGTGCGAACTCCTCCATCTGCTGTGTGGACTGATTGTTGGTGCGGCCCCCTCCATTTGCTGTGTGGGATGAATGTTGGTGTGGCCCCCTCCATATGTTGTGTGGTCTGACTATTGGTGTGGTCCTCTCCTTTTGCTATGTGGGGTAACTGTAAGTGTCGCTCTCCCTTTTGCTGTGTGGAGTGAATGTTGGTGCAACCCTCCATTTGCTGCTGTGGGGTGACTGTGGGTATAGACCCTCTTTCTGCTGTGAGATGTTTGTTTAGTTTAGACCATGATCTCTTCTCTTGAGCTCTTGACCTTCCTTAAGTTACCTTGTGTGAGGGTTTTTGTCCACATAAATTCTGTGTGAGGTTTTGAGTGTCTTACCTACTGTTTGTGTGAGGGTTTGACTGTGGGAAGTTTTTGTGGCCCTATTCCCTTGGTGGCAAGAAAGTTCCTTCATCTCTTGGCAAGAGATCCAACCTATACGGTGGATCTATGAGCTGGACTTTGCCTGTGCATAATTACAATTGGTTCCGCATCCCTTGTGGTAGCTGTGACCTCTTCAGAGGTAAGCCTTTAGGGCAAGGTAAATTTATCTATTCAATCTTATCATTTTCAGATCTGAATTGTATTTTGAGTTTTTGTTCAAAGATATCTAGACTTATGTATCAGCAGTGAATGTTATCAGATCTGGACTGTATGTTGAGTTTTTTGGTTCTTACTCCTTATTTCTGAAGTTTGGTTTGCTGCTCATGATCAAATTGAGTTTCCTTTTAGTTTAGATTTGTTGATGTATCCAAGTTTTATTCCAGCATTGAAGATCAGATCTAATGTTTATTCTAGATCTGTTCTCTAACCAAATAACTAAACTATTTAGATCTATGCACACATGTGTGTTTTTCTTTGTTTAAGTAGTGTAGACTTGTTTTCTGGATATAAGATCTAGTTAAAAATTAAAAGATACTTCTGTTTTTCTTTACTACCCTAATTCTAACAGGATGCTACTCTGGTTCAAAAATCTCAATATAAATTTGAACCCATTAAATTCTAAAGTCATTTCAACTCATACATGCATGCAATTAACTAATGTATTAGAAATAAACATGCACATACTCATTTAAATTGAGGATTCCATTTCGAAATACATTCATAAGCATAACTCAAACTTAAATGTAGAGTTATAGATAGATATTTGAGAGAAAAGATTGAACATTGGTTATCTTCTCACCAATATGGTCCAAGAAATTGGTTACGTATAAGTAATTTCCGACCCAACTATAGGCATCCATTGCAGATGCCAACTTAGGCTTAACCAAGCTATTCACAACTAAACACTCCAAGCCACCATCTAGTCATCAAATAGTCATGGAATTCCCATCCATTGAGGAACTCCAAGCTTATTGGAGTCCATGGACAAGATCTCTTGGAACATTTGTGAGGCTGTACCATCAAAATGTGATGAAGATTAAAGGGTGCATTAGAAGATCAACACAAGTTTGTACATTAGGGGATTAAAGTCTTCAATTGTGACCAATCAAATTCAATCCATAGTAAAAAAGAATATCAAAGAAATAATATGGGTACACCTAAACTTGTAGAGTAAGGATATGAGTGGTTATCTTGGTGGGCATTGTGATAATTACATTAAGGTGGTTGATGCTTCGTTCCATGTTTTGAAGCTCACATTCATTAGTTAGTTGGGGCTTCACATTCTAATGAGGTGTTGAAAGATCCCATTCTAAGTCAACACTCCATCTCCTTAGAAACCTTTAGCTAATGAAATGAAATAGTTAATCCTTCGTCTCCTTAGAAACCATTAGCAACTACAATGAGGATGTCAACCTTCTACATATTCTCTTATCAACCCTTGGCTAACAAAGAGACATTAAGTCATCATAGGCGATTACTTTTTTCCATTCAAGCATTAAAATGCCCTCATGTCAAGGGTGAATACTTTGTTTAAGTGAAGCATTGAAAGGCCTTCATACTAGGGGTGAAGGGCATTGTATATTGGTTTCGATAAGGATTTGAAATGCCATGTTTGTTGGATTAATGGGGCATTGTGTCCCAGTGAGGCTTTAAAAGGTCTTCTTATGGTTTGGGTACTCTGTTCCAATTAGGCCTTGAAAGGTAGGTCTACTTGGTTCTAGTAAGACTTTGATGAAACCTATTTGGTATGTCATTTGGGGTGCATACTTCATTCCAATAAAGCCTTTAAGTTCCTTTCATTTAAGGTGTATCTAAAGGGTATGCCATTTGATTCTAGAGTGATCATCCCTTATCTTACAAAGGATAATATTTTAAGATCAATGCTTCAAATAATAAGGCCTTGCTTGAAAATAAATTTTATTTGATTACACCGTGCCAACCTTATTTAGGTCTTGTAAGACATTAAATGGGTTCTTAGATATCATCATAGCAAATGTAAGGTCTTGGTCTTTATCTCCTTTACATAAGTTTGCTTTTTTTCTCTCCAAAAGGAATTATAGTTCTATCAAGGGATGTTTTCCCCAAAGCTCTTAATATGGAGACAAATTCCTCTTTGCCCCAAACATCATAGGTTGATGACTGAAGCTTCACATGAGCTAGTTCAAAATCCACCTCTCACCCATTTGTTCACTGCAAAGGTTGATCCAAAATGGATCATGAGACAAAGTCGAGATGACTTTATAGATTGAAGGTGTTTTTGACCAAGGTTGAATTCTAGGGATTCAAATCCATGAGATCGGAAGCAACTTATAGAATTTTGATGAGACATATGTGGAAGAGGAGTGGATCATTATGTATTGACCATGACTTTGTGGCCAGTGGATGATGAGTTCATAGCTCGCTACACTCACAATTTTTGCTGCTGTCGTTCTACAATGCACTGTTGTGTTTCAATGACACCATATTTAGACACTGTAGTGAAAACTAAGAATATTTTGGTTCTAAGATGTTCATAGTGGATCATCTATGTATACATTTTTAGCTGCAAAAAGTTCTCTTCATTGTGAGAGATGATGCTAGGATACTAACTATTGTTGTTGGCCCTCAAATTCACACTTCAAAATATTTTATTTATTTTTATCCATAAATGTTTTTGATTAATTAGTGGGAGCTATTAACCCCAACTCTGCACACTTTAATGTGGGGGGAGAGATATTTGAACCAAGCAACACTTTTATGCAAAATCAAATACTTGTTGGTTTTTGGATGATTTCCAACTACACTTTATAATATAATTATAGCACTTTTGGGTAATTTTTAATAACTTAAATTGGAGGAGTAAGAGGTTTCCATATCTTTAATTTATAGAGCCTTTTGGTATCCCTTCTAAGATAAATTTGTATGTTGTGTGGAAACTTAAACCTCAAATTTGCTGGGGTCATTAATTAAATGATAGTCTTTCGACCTAACTCCATAGGAAAGGCGAAAATGATTCCTTGAGGCTTAAACATGTGGCCATCAAATGCCTTCAACATGGTGTTGGAATGCACAAAATCCGGGGAATTGATATCTCTCCAACATGACATAGACATAATACAAGTGGAGGCCCCTTCATCAACAACAGTTTAGAAGATATTCGTCCCATGCGAGACTACTTGAATTTGAAAAGAAATCTGGTGGGGGATTCTAGCCTAACTTTGGTCCATGTCAAATGTAATTAAACTATTATATGAAGGGTCCACCCCTCGTATAGTAGACAACGATACTCTTTGTTGCATTGCGCAACATTGAAGGACTTCGAGGGCCGACATGGCACATGGTGTCTGGGTTAAATCTTCCACAATAATATAATTATGGGCAACCCGTGCGTTGGGATTATGCGTAGACCTAGGAAGCACACCCTTTGGTGGGAAAAACACTGTGTCAAGTGATGGCTCTTCTATCTAGAGAGGTCCAATAGGATGGAAAGTAGACGTAGGGTCCTTATTCAAAGAGCTTCTCTCTATATTATCATAATTACAAGACCATGTTTCTAAATTGACCATTTGGCCACACATGTAAATGTTGGCAATCGATGACATGTACTTTCTTCAATAGTCTAAAGGATGGCAATTTAATGGGCGATACTTTATAGGAGGGCATCTTGAGACCTCCAAGTACTTTCTTCAATAGTCTAAAGCTACCCAAACACATTTTTCTCAGACTTCACTCTCCACATTGAGATTCCTTTCCCTAAGTCCTCACAATCTTAAATGAGGGAAACCCCCTTCAGTCCGAGGAAAGCTAACTTGAAGTGAAAGAGGGTTGGTGAGGTGACATGGGCCTTCCCTCTAAGTTACACATGATTGCACTTGAGCTTTTAGAATTTAGCTCAACAATTGCGACTCCATGTGATAACACACCTGAGACATATCCTAGTGATCCTAAACCTCATTAGGCAAGATTCCCTTTACCATTGGAAGTTAGTCCTACTCCTCAACCA
>SNQJ01S0014755.1:42674-59548 GCA_010110895.2 Picea sitchensis
GGGAAATGTATTGCGACTATGTAGGTTGGCGAGTATTGTATTCTGAGAGAGGAGTCTGTGAGATAAAGAAGAGGAAGTTCCAACGGGTTTTGCTATAGGTTGTATCCCTTCATTTTGCTGGATAATAATAAAGAAAGGACCTGCCAATTTCTCTGGTGGACGTAGCCCACACTGGGTGAACCACGTAAATCTGTGTCTCTCTTGTATTGTGTATCTTCTGTGTTTTATTTCCGCATTTGTTTTATTTTATTGCTCCGCGGTCCTATTTTTTCTAACACATGGGTGTTAGGCCTCGCCTTGATCCTGATGAAAGTAGTTAATGAAAATGGGGAAGGTGGTTGAAACCTCGTTTCACCACATAAATGGAAATCATGGAGAATCTGACCAAGGAGGGCAGAATGTCATCCAAAAGTTCCCTGTCATGGATTTTCTTGTGAAGCCCATACCGATATGATCTTGCGTTTGACAAAATAATGCAAGTGCATCCTGACAAAAGAAGATGCATACACCAAGACTTGAATACAATGACCAGAGCGTGCTTCTGTAGGGAGAAAGTTGCTTTGAGTATATATACTCATTTTTTATATTTTGCAATTATTGATGGTTGAGCTAAGCTTTTGTATTGTAAAGTTTTAATGAAGTCTCTGGTTCTCTGGTTATGCGTTGCCTTTTGAGACTTCTTGTTTAATGAAAGTTAGATTTCCTATCATCTCTTTTACTTCTGATATTGAAGACTCGGGCATGGGTGTTCCATTCGAGTTGTTGTGACTGTATTGTAATGTATGTTTGATTGCAATATTGTTATGATGTTTTCAGTTTCCTGAAGTTTGGGGTTAAAGAAGATATTATATTCAAATATTTTCCTCCTTAGGCTACTGGAAGACCCGATGTCCACAAAATAACTCTACATTTCCTCACTCGTTCTCCCCCCTACTCATCACTATACTACAACTTACTGACTAAAGTTAGATCAAGACCTCATCTGCTTATGCATGCCAACCCAGTTTTTTCGAGTTAAAGAACTATAATCCCGAGACTGCGTCCATTAGACACCGTTAAATTCATTCATTGTGACATAAAAATGATGGGTATTCGGCTTACCTCTGCCTCAATACATAGGTTACTTGTAGTGCTAACACTATTTATGGAGGCTTTTGGTCCCCAAAATATTTACTAAATGAGGTGAGGAAATATTTCCTCTACCTTCTCCTTGGAGTACCACATTTCTTTGCCTGAAAGTTGTCTTTTCAACCCAATCTGCCAAAGGTCATGTTGTCCCTGTCTTATAGTTCTAGACCACTTTTGAAAAACTGTGTCCTATGCTAACTCTACTTGAGCATCTAGTGCTAAGTCCTCTATGGAAGGTAGGACCTTCTCCTCCTCCTGATCCAACATAGAAGGGTCATAGAGTTTGAGATTCTCCACATTCACTACTGAGTAAATGCACATGTATGGGGGTAGAATAATTATGTAGGAACGATCTCCCACCTTTTCCAATACCTCAAAAGTACCATATCGTAGATCCTTGATCTTCGTGTGAGGGCCATTTAGCCTTTCTTTATTTAGTTCTAACCATACTCTGTCTCCCACTCTAAATGTTCTCTCTATTATGTGTTTGTCATTTCTAGCCTTGTGCTTTTCCTGTGATTTCTTCAATGTCTCTTGTACTTGCAAATGGATCTACTTGATCTTATCAACATTTTTTTCTACTTTTAATGCATCTCCTATGAGGCCCTCCCTCACTCCTCCTTGCTTTCCATATACAACATCTAAGTGTGAAGGTGGAAAATACCCAAAGAAAGTTTCAAAGGTGACTTACTAGTAGGAGTGTGGACTGCTCTGTTATAAGAGTGTTGTATATAGATCATATTTTCATCCTAGGTCTTTAGATTCTTCTGATTATAACCTCTCAAAAGCTGCACCAAAGCCCTATTAACTACTTCCACCTACCCATCTGTCTATGGATGAAATGTTGTAGATATATTCAACTTAGTGTCCATCTTCTCCCACAATGTAGTCCAAAATGCACTAAGAAATTTGGTATCCCTGTCTGAGATGATGGTACTTGGTATCCTAGTGTGTTGATATTATGGTGGCCATGGGAGGTATTAACCTCCATACGTAACCTTTGACTAGAATAGAATATTCTGGAAGCAAGAGAAACCCTAAACATATGTGTGAAAACCCTAGAAGGCATGTCGACTCAGCATAATATATAATATTAAGATATTATCCTCCATAAAGACAAGTTGGCCCAGACTGGTGACTAGAACCACTATAAATAGAGGACATTTTGGCTCATTTGTTCACTCATTCACTCTCACTCAGGAATACGTAAATAATGCACAAGTTTTGAGGAGGAGAAACAACAACTGTAGTTGTATGATTTTCTCTTGTTCAGTGTTTTCAATACTTTCTCTTGTGCGCTACCCTTGGAGAAGGTGCACTCTCTTAGTTATCTATTGTTTATGGTGTGGCTTCCCAAAATCATTCTTTCTGTCAAAGGTTAAGGTGCTCGAGGGTGGATTTTGCCTATGGATGGGTGACAATGGTGTAGCATTGTCTATGGTGAAATGAGCACATCAACATTATTCTAACAGGTTATGGGCCCACTCCACCTTTAGAATAGTCTAACCACTGGAAGGTAGATCCACAACTCTCTGTCAAGCTTGTTACAACACCAGTTACAATCAAAGTTTATGTGAATTATTGTGACTATTTTTTGGTTATCCTAGTGCACCCTAACCCATTGCATCTCCTGGTTACCTCAACCACCAAAAACATCAAGGTTGAATTTTTGGGTCAAAGTCAAATTTTGACTGGTCAAGGTCAAAATTTAAAACAGTCATGAAGACTATTTTCAGAGTAGAAGACATATTGGAAGGTGCCACCAACTTTGAGAGCATGGAATATTAAGCTACTTCTTATCCTAGAAGAAAATGATCTTCTGGACTACATAAACCAGGACATTCCTGAGCTGGTAGAAGATGAAGAGAAGGTCAAGCATAAGAAGAAATAAGTAATGACCAGAAGAATATTGATAGATTCTGTTAGAGAGCATTTGATTCCACACATTGCATAACTAAAGACTGCCAAGAAAATGTAAAATTCCTTCGTAAAATTATTAGCAGAAAGTTAGCTTTGAGAAATCAGCTCCGATGCATCAAGATGTCAAAGTTAGATTCAATCAACATATATTTAACAAAGGCATACAAAATAAGATATCAACTTAAAGCTATTGGATATGAATTTCAAATGCAAAACTTGTCACTATATCTCTTAATGGATTACCAATATCATGGGAGCCATTTATTCAGACCATTTGTGGATGTAAAAATCTACCCAGGTTTGACCATCTATGGTTTGATTGTGTTCAAGAAGAAACCCGAATGCTATCCAGAAATATCTTGCAGAAACCCCCAAAAGAAGAAGAAGAAGAAGAAGAAGAAGAAGAAGAAGAAGAAGCATTTGTAGCCAATTATATAAAAGTGAAAGGGAAATTCTAGAAGAAGAATACAAGACCATCAAGAAAGAAGAAGGATATTTCAAAGATCCAATAATACATTTGTGACGAGTTTGGTCACTATGATAGAGATTGTCCTCAAAGAAAAAGAAAACAAAGGAAACATACATCGATAGCTGATGAAATTCCACAGAAGAAGACTAAATGTGACGACAATTATTTCTACTAAATACATTAGGAGAATCTCTACAAATTTCACTATAAGTATAATTTAGTTATTTTGATTATTTTTCTCTTATATTGGACCATTTTCCCTGGTAAGAGAGTTCATTTTTATTTTTGGTTTGGTTATTATTTTAATATAGGAGGCCATTGTGGTTATTATACCTATGGGAGGCCATCTTGTTAATTATCCTAGTACGGGAGGCCATGCTTCTTATATTTGTTAGATGGGCCATTATCCCTGGTATGGGAACCCCTAGTTCTAGGTTAGGAACAAGAAATGTATGACAACAAGAACAACATAATTGAAAGGAGTCAAAGGGAGTTAGACTTCATAGGGAGTCATTGATAAGGAATAATCCATCTTGGTTTCATGATACTTTATAGGATGCAAAGGGGCATGCAACAGACTGAAGCGTGCTCTAAGGATTCTCTCAGATAGAGGGAGTTGACTTCAGAATTTGAGATGAAGGATATTGCATGACTTCATTAGAGACATGGTGTAGGAAGGAGCAGTGAGGATCCATCACTTATCCACAGATGAACAAATAGATGACATTTGCACTAAGCCTCTATCTGGGACAAGCTCGGAAATAATTCAAATGTTTCCCTAGGGGAGTATTGATGATTGCAACATCGTGCTGATATTCCAAGATTGATTAGACGAACTTGATCATGTGGGAATAGGCCTAGATGTAATATTCGATGAACTAAAGATTTGAGTTGCTGCTAGATTGTTAATGTTTTGCAACTTAGGAGACATCCTCCAGCCTACAACCTGTGAGATGTGGAATATAACAACAATGTGAAGTCTTACTCTCAACTTACAAACCTGAGAGAAATCCCTAATAAAGGATTCGTGGTTCCAGCCTAAGACAAAGGCTAGGAATGTATATGGCCTCCTCCATGATGTGAGAGAGAAGAACTCGAGATGATTATCCGATGTAAGAGTGATCTGTTGAGTTAGAGAAATCTTGAAAAGCACCGGGCACATCATCATGAGAATAAGAACAAATATGATGTGATGGCCTCCTCTGAACAAAAACAGATTTGATGTGAAGACTCCAGATGATCCTCTTGTCAGTAGCAACATGAAAGCATATCTGTAGAGAAGACATGACTATGGCTGAACATAAGTGCACGTGTGAGGACCTAGCTCATCTGTGTAATGCAGTGACTCAGGTCTATGACATCCCTATGGATGTGGCCCCTAGTGGATGAGCACTAGAGGGTGTATCAAATGCTTTGCTATATATTGTTCAAGAGTCAAACCTACCTTTAACCCAAGTTATTATGTAAAGGGTACAGGTCGGCCCTATCTTATTGTGTCTAAAGATAAAATGCAAAAGATAATTAATATTAATATTAATATTAATTATAATAATAATAAATAAATAAATACGTCTAAGTGAGGTCGGCCCTATTGTTCCAATAGACACTTTAGTTAACAGGACAAAGTCTAATATAAGTAAGATGGAATCTTTCATTTGTAGACACACACTCATTTGCAAGTTTTGGAAATTTCAGAAAGAACATTTCTTGGTCAAATTTGTGCACCTCTCTTGGGCGCTAGGGTTTCTAGGTTTTGTGCACCCTCTTGTGTGTTAGGATATTCTTGGTGGTGAAAAGGTATTTCTCTTGAAAAGTATAGAAAAATATTTGGCTGGGTTTTTCTCCCTTGTTTGAGAAGGGTTTCCCAAGATATATCTTGTGTTCTTGTGCATGGTGCTTCATGTGATGTTGGTTGCTGCAACATTTATGGTTATGGTTAATTGTTAAAATGAAATGAAATTCATTATTAACATAAATTCCATGAAAAACTAGCATGGTATCAGAGCATAGGTCATGAAAGAACCCATTACACAAAGAATCCACCAAGTCTCATCCCTTTCAACAAAACCTCCTCTTCTGCAAAACCGTACGACCTTCCCAGGGTTCCAGAAAATTCCGTACGACCCTCCTTCCTGAAGTGTTTCACCCCTTGAAACTTCTACACTGAGGCTAATTCAATCATATAAGAGTACGACCTCTTCGATCACATCTCCAGAAGCTCCCAAAACTCAAATCCGAGAAGTTTTTATTTTTGGCCCTAGGGTTTCTAGGGTGCCGAAATTTCCTGCAGAAATATCTCTGGTTTTCTGAAGAAAATTTGTTATGAATCAACAAGCATATTTGTGACAATATCAAATTGATTATTGACAATCATAAGTCCAAACTGAATCTAGACTACTAAGACTCAAGAAAATATGAATAACATAACTCTTATGGAAGATAGGCTTGATGGAGCAAACAACTTCAACCCTTGGAAATCAAAGATTTTAGTCACTCTTTAGGAAGAAGATCTCCTAGATGCAACCACACAAATTCTACCAAAAACAACAATAGAATTAGAGAAGAAATTAAGAAAAGAAGATGACATTAGAGAAAGGAAGATAATCATCTACTTTGTAAGAGACCATCTCTTACCCCAGATTGCAAACTTGAAGACTGCTTACAATATGTACAAAACACTAAAAGGAATGTTTGAAAGTGACAACACTCTTAGAGCCCTTGCCTTATTCAACTTCAAAGCACTAAGATGACGAAAGATGACACAATTGCACTCTTCTTCATGAAGCTATCAGAAATTAAAGAACAACTAGAAACAATTGGAGAAAACATCTCTGATAGAGAACTTGTCCTAACTACTCTTCAAAATCTTCCAAAATCATGGGAGCCCTTCCTCCAGAGTATCAATGGAAGAGAAACTATACCAACATTTGAACGACTATGGATAGATTGTACTCAAGAAGAGCTAAGACTCAGAAATAGAGGAGTGGAAGATAACTCAGAAGAAAATCATGCTCTTGCATTCCATACCAGAAAGGGAGGAAGATTCAAAATAAACTTCAGACAAATGTCTAAAGAAGAGAAGCCTCCATATCAAAGAAGGGACCGCTCAAAAATTCAATGCTAGAGATGTGACAAATATGGACATGTCGCTAAATATTGTCCAACCAGAAAGAAGGAAAAACAATATGCCACCACTGCCGATGTTGATCTTGATCCACCTCAAGAAAATGAAGAAAGAAGAAACAAGAAGTATTTCCTCTAAAGAAGAAACACTACCACAAATAGGTAAAGTCCTTAAATTCTATATCTTACAACAAATTGCATTTTTTTTCTTCTTACAAAAGAGATTTCAAAACTTGGACCATTATCCTTGGTACGAGAGTCCAAGACCTTGTCCCTTGTGTAAAGAACAAAGAAGAACGCATTACCAGTGAAATAAGGATACAATGAATCTTCAAAAGACATTTCAGATAAACATACCCGATTAGAAACAAACCAAGACAAGCATAAACATTGCCTCTAAAGAAAATATGATCCTTCAGATGAAGGTTGACAATAAGACTATACCTTTCTCCCCCTTCAACAACTCAGAGGGAGAAAGACATTATTCCAATTGATCCAGTTTCTCAAATTTGATATGATCAATGATATTACAGCAAGGCATAAAATGCCTATCTAGACTCACAATGCAAGATGCAGAAAAACATACAAGCCTCTCAAGGCACCTTCCGAGATAGAAAAAAGAGTTTCTCACAACTATCCTCCAGTCATGAGACACTTCATTGATGATAAGACTCCATGTCTTAGAAAAGAAACAAGAGAACCAATATGGCAAGATTCCATAAAAGAAGGATACTAGTATGTCCTAAAAGAATGATGCATAAAATATTATTCAGGGACCAGAAAGGAAAGTTTGCCATAACTTCCAAGCGGATCTATAAGATCTAGCATGAAACTGATGGAAGTATCAAGAAATACAAAACAAAATCCATAGACAGGGGTTTCTCATAAACAAAGGAAGTTGTCCATGATAAGACAGTTGACCCAATGAACCGATTCACTTCCATCCGTACCACCATCCATGAGTTGGTATCTATATCAGATAGATAAGTTCTTGATGAGTTTGGATTTCAGCAAAGAATGTTACTGATCAAAACCTATACAGTGTTGATGACTAGAAACCTGATCCTAATGACTTATTCAAAAAGCCTTGTTGTTGAAAACAAGCAAACAATGACTTCTGACTTTCATAAAATATTTGAGTATGACACACTACTTCTTGGGACAAGAAGTATGACAAAGGACTGATGATTTTTTTTTTGAAAAATATATAGTAAAAATATTAAAGAAGTATAACATAATGCAAATCCACCGTGATGAATTTAAAGAAGAAGATTGATGATGATTCAGACAAGGCTAATCCATAGTTGATTGGTTCACCGATGTATCCGGTTAAAACTAGACTAGATTCATTCCATGTAGTGAATGTGATGAGTCAACAGAGACAAGAATCACTAGAAAAACAACAAAACATGTATTAAGACACAGTTGGATATGATCTGAGTTATGCCTCCAGTGTGAACTTGAGTTTGCAGAATATACCGATTTAGATTGAGCAGAAAGTACAGTGGAGTGGAAGAGCACATTCGGTTGATGTTCTACCTTGAATTCTTCCAGGGTTTCCTGACATAGCAGGAAACAAAATTATGTGGCCTTGAGTGCACCATAGACAAAGTATATGCGAAGCAATGTGGCTTCACAAACTTCTGACAGATTTACTTGATCATGAGATGGATCCTATGATGACAACTAAGAGCCGTGTGATTCTGGTGTTTCCTAATGGTTCAAAACACGACGAGATGAAATACATTCATATCAGAGATATGATACAGAAGAAAGATGGTATGCTTGTAGTACCTTCCTACACCTAAGAAGACTACAAACATTTACTTGGTGAAGAAATCCTTCCTATATTAAGAGGGAGTATGGATGACCTTATCCAAAAACAAAACTTAGAGTACATCGGTATGAGACTTGGCTTGATGGAGAATGCCTCCCTAGCTGAGAGGGAGTGTTAATGATTTGGAGCTATAGGAGACATCCTCCATCCTACAACCTGTGAGATGTGGAATATATCAACAATGTGAAGTCTTACTCTCAACTTACAAACCTGAGAGAAATCCCCTAATATAGGGTTCGTGGTTCCATCCTGAGACAAAGGCTAGGAATGTATATGGCCTCCTCCATGATGTGAGAGAGAATAACTCCAGATGCTTATCCTATGTAAGAGCAATTTGTTGAGTTAGAGAAATCCTGAAAAGCATTGGGCACATCATCATGAGAATAAGAACAAAGATGATGTGATGGCCTCCTCTGAATATCAACAGAGTTGATGTGAAGACTCCAGATGATCCTCATTTCAGTAGCAACGGGAAAGAAGATCTGTAGAGCAGATGTGACTATGGCTGAGCATAAGTACACGTGTGAGGACCTAGCTCATATGTGTAATGCAGTGACTCATGTCTATGACATCCCTATGGATGTGGCCCCTAGTGGATGAGCACTAGAGGGTGTATCAGATACTTTGCTATATATTGTTCAAGATTCATACCTACCTGTAACCCTAGTTATTGTGTAAAGGGTATAGGTCGACCCTATCTTATTGTGTCTAAAGATAAACTACAAAATATAATTAATATTAATATTAATTATTATAATAATAAATAAATAAATATGCCTAAGTTAGGTTGGCCCTATTGTGCCAATAGACACTTTAGTTAACAAGACAGAGTATAATATAAGTAAGATGAAATCTTTCATTTGTAGACACACACTCACTTGCAAGTTTTGGAAATTTCAGAAAGAACATTTCTTGGTTAAAGTTGCGCACCTCTCTTGGGTGCTAGGGTTTCTAGGTTTTGTGCACCCTCTTGTGTTCTAGGATCTTCTTGGTGGTGAAAAGGTCTTTCTCTTGAAAATTATAGCAAAGGATTTGGCTGGGTTTTTCTCTCTTGTTTGAGAAGGGTTTCCCAGGATATATCTTGTGTTCTTGTGCATGGTGCTTCTTCATGTGATCTTGGTTGCTGTAGCATTTATAATTATGGTTAGTTGTTAAAATGAAATGAAATTCATGCTTAACCTAAATTCCATGAAAAACTAACATATATCTCCTATGCATGAATTTCATTGGGCCTTGAAACTCTCACGAGTAGATGAGTATTTAACTCACAAGTAGGTGAGTAGCCCCGATAAGCATCATGATGACTCTATGTCCACAAGAACTGGGCTGCAAACCAGGGGAGATATGGAATATCTACATCCAAAGTTGATGATCCCCAATGTAGTCTTCGATGGAATGAAGACTCAAGGTGCTTGAGGTGAAATTACACATGTCCGATAACATCGAGATAAATGAATTCACGGAGTTATCCTATGAGAGGATCAACTATGAGGTGAATGTGGCTCCATTGAGGTAATGATTCTTGTCATGGGACAAGAATGACCTGAGGTTCTAGACACATGGTGGTGGAGATGGATTATCAATATAGCTAAATGAGGCTCATGGATATTGTGATATTTTCTATGATAGAAGAATACCAAGAACAAGTATGACAATATGTTTTGATGCTAGATTGCTACCATATGATGTCGATAGTGATGATGATACTCGTGACTTGATGATGTTATGTATAGAATGGTCTACAAGACTATATGAGTCTTTCTCATGCCATGTGAATATGGATGGATGTGTTTGAGACCATTAATACCTCCCTAGCTAAGAGAGAGTGTTGATGTTATGGTATCTGTAGGAGGTATTAACCTCCATATGTAACCTTTGATTAGAATAGATTATTTCGAAAGCAAGAGAAAACCCTAGAAGGCATGCCAACTCAACAAAATATATAATATTAAGATATTATCCTCTAGGAAGACAAGTCAGCCCAGATTGGTGACTAGAACCTCTATAAATAGAGGATGTATTGGCTCATTTGTTCACTCACTCACTCTCACTCAGGAAACCAGAAACAATGTGCAAGTTTGGAGGAGGAGAAATGACAACTTTAGTTGTACGATTTTCTCTTGTTCAGTATTTCTGGTACTTTTTCTTGTGCACTACCCTTGGATAAGGTGCACTCTCCTAGTTATCTATTGTTTATGGTGCGACTTCCCAGAATTATTCTTTCTGTCAAAGGTTAAGGTGCTCGGGGGTGGCTTTGTGCCTATGGATGGGTGACAATAGTGTAGCATTGTCTATGGTGAAATGAGGACATCAACATTATTCTAACAAAGCACACCTAGACCTATTCAAATAACATGTTTGCTGCTTCATATCCCTTAATGGTATTTTTACAAGGCACGAGAATGCACATTTTTCCAAACTTATGAAATACCACAAATAAATAGTCATGTCCCTTCTATGTGGTTGGTAAACCTCCCACAAAATCCATGGAAATTATTTCCCAAGGTCGAGTGGGTACATGTAAGGGATGGGATATACCTTTCTTCCTGTTGCTAGGCTTATTGGTACAAAAAAATATACATCCTTTGATATACCTTGCTACATATTCTAGCATTCTGGGCCAATAAACATACCTATGTAAGTTGGAAATTGTCTTCCCAACACCAAAAATATCCTGCAACCTTGGAGGTGTGAGCCTCTTTGATAAGATGGAATCATTCACCTTTAGGAACAAAGAGCTTGTTGAGCTTGTAGAGTAAAAAATTCCGGAAATGATAGTCAACCTTGCCATCACCTTCTTCTATAATATTTTGGCCATGTAGCTGCTAAAACATCTCTTTAAACTCATCATCTTCTATGTATTCCTGTTTGTATGCAACATGGGTAAAAGGATCCATCTACATCAGAGTTCCAAAAGCTGTAATCTTGGAAGTGGGTGGTAATGAAAGCATGCATACCAACTTATTTGTACTTCCCTTCTTATACTTGACGACTAGATGGAATTGATGTAAAAACCCCATACACTTGCAATGCCTAGTTTGTAGTATCTTACTCTAGGCCTACAAATACTGTAGTGGTTGGTGATCTGTGTGGATGATGGTATCCTTTCCCATCATATAGTGCTTCCACTTTTCGATAGCTTGTACCAAGGCATAGAGATCCTTTTCATAGGTAGGGTAGTTGAGAACCGCCCCATAAAATACTTTAGAATGATAGCAGATGATCCTTCTTCCCTACATTAGTATTTCTCCCATGACATACCCACTTTCATTTGTTTCCACTTTGAAGGGCTTCTACAAGTTTGGTAGTGCAAGCACTAGTGCTTGACTGATCTTTATTTTGAGATCCTCAAAGGCCTTCTGTTGATTCTTCCCCCACTAGAAACTCTTATCACTGATTGTTATGGTGTGGAGTGGTGCAACTACTACTGAAAATGAAGCTATGAACTTTTGCAAGTATTGTGCTTCCCCAAAAAAACTCCTATTTTCAGTGACATTTGTAGGAATTGGCCATTTCACGATGGCCTCCATCTTTGCGGGATCTATATTGAGCTCGCCTCCATTGATAACATACCCAAAATACACCAAATGTTGATGAGCAAATTTACATTTCTTGAGATTGGCCAACAACTGGTGATTTTTCAGAGTCTCTAACACCTACATAATATGTGAGATGTGTTCCTCCCAGGTAGCACTATAAACCGATATATCATCCAAATAAACAATAACAGATGAATCTAGATAAGGGAATAAAACATCATTCATTAGTATCATAAATGTAGCCGGTGCGTTGCATAAACCAAATGGCATAACCAACCACTCATACAAACCTTTCCTTGTCTTGAAGATGATATTTGTAATATCCCCCGGTAGTGCCCTAGTTATATTATGAATTGTAATCATGTTTTGTAGGCTGGTGAGCCGAGTATTGATAAGCTAACAGGCTTATGTGTTTATTAGTTCGGAGAACCTAAGTATTAAGGCTAGGAGCCTGATTTTGTATATGTAATTATGTAGATCATTAATATACTATATAAAAATCGCTGTGTGCCAACCGACCATGAAGAAAGAGTGATGAGGGACTAAGATTCCATAGTATGGGTAAGGGAGAGGGGGCTGAGAGGTAGGAAGAGGGGATAAGCTTGAGAGCTTAAGTCCTTAGGAATAATAATTTATTATTATTCCAAAGTGGTGTGAAAGGTATGTTTTTATCCTAAGTCCTGGGAGAGGCAATGCATGCAACCCCAACGTGTGAAAAAGGGAACACATACTTGATGGAGTACATGTAGCTTCATGGGTGATATGTGTCGGCCCAGGAACATGCAATTTAACCCAAGAATTGAGCCAGGATGGGGGTTCATCCTCCATTCTGCTGTCGACTGTCTGAACTGTGGGAGTCTGTGAACAACCTATGCTTATTTTTCCTGTCATGCAATCCTAAAAACCAGAACCATAAGTCAACTGGTGTATTCCTGTGAATTTTGTGGCCTCTATATTCATCCTTTGCAATGTTCACGCACACACCTGAGACTCGAAATCTGTCATATGAGTCATTCTGTGAACCTTCCATACTCCACCTGAGTTCACTGGAATAATTCCCGAGAACTGTTTTGTCTCTACACAGGACATCTGCATAGCCACACACCTCTAAAGTTGGTCCATGTATTCTGTGAAACCTGAGAAATTGTCTATGCCGTGTGTGTTATAACTGTGGGATGTTGTGGCCACGTAGTCCCTTGGATGAGTGTGATTGGCTACCATCATCCATTCATTTTTGAGCCTTGTTGTCCTCCTTGTTCTGGAACGGAGATGAAGAAGTAGGATGTCAGGCCTGTGTGCAATTCTCTCTCCAGGTGAGAGAGGTGGTTGTGGTTGAAGAAGTAGGTTTTCAGGGCCTGTGAGTGAATATCTATAGGTGAGAGAGTGCATGGAGGAAGTGATAACTCCTGGAAGGAGTTCTGTAGCTGCCATAGAGCTTAGAGAATTCCGGTTTGGTCTATTGCTGAAGCCCAAGGCAAGGGAGGTTTAGCAGCCAAAGGGATGTCTTGGTGATAGTGAAGGTGTATACTCCTGGGGTGGGACATGCATGTGGGGAATTAGAGTTTGTGAGAAGTGGGCATAAGTGGATCCTGGGAGAGAATCCTTCCTCATAAACTGTGTGTCTTTCGTTGACCTTTCCTAGCCTAGGATTCCCTTTCCCAATGGAGCTTAGTCCCAGCTCGGGGGTGACCTACTACTGAGAGTGATGAGTAGCATGGTATAAGGCTGGGAGGTTCAAGGAAGGTCTGCACGCAGTTGGTGGTGTATTACAATTTCAAAGATAAGTAGCATTATGTGTTTTAATTCTGTACTTACTTAAAATGCATGTTCTGTGATACTTGTAATATTATCATGCATTTCGTTGCAATGATATTTATTGTTAATTCCATTAATTCTGTATGTTAATAAGTAATTATATTTTTACTCTATTAATCCATTTAACTTCATTTAAATGCATACTATATAAGTGTTATTCCGCACAGTAGCGTTGCCCGACAATGGGGTTGATGGATGGGGACATTACAATATGGTATTAGAGCCATGTTTTCAATGCTGATCCTGGATGGGTCAGATAAGTGGTCTTTGGACCCAAGGTTTTGAGTGGAAATGGTGTTCGTAGGAACCAATTTTGAACCTTATATTGTTTCTGAGTGCCAAGGTGTAGGAACCATAAATTAATTAAGCCTAAATTTTTTTATTCAATTAAACATAGAATTTCTTTCAATGCATAAATAATTCATTGATCATCATATAAGCATTTAATATTCAACAAAAATTAAATTTATCCATAGTATGAAAATAAATTACATAATCATCCACATAACCCAACAAATTCATAAATAAAAATACATCTACCTGATGCTAAATTCTCTCTTATCTTGTTGTCCTCCCTGCTGCTCTGTCCAATCTCTGCCTGATGCTCTGATCAAACCCTGGCCAAAAATGACTAACCACCTAGCCAACTAGGAGCATCCTATTTGGCTCCCTAACTCTAGGATTCCGTGAGGATTCCTGGCCCCCGAGCCCAAAACTCCCAGCAACCTGGTGCCCCCTACAACAACTCACCCAAACTCCAAAACCAAACTCCCAAAACCAGAAAATATGCCAAACCAAAAATACATTCCTCTCCTCCAAATAATGCTTCCTCCCCAAATTTTCATAATGCCCCTTCCCGAAGGCCTCTGCCCAGTGATATCTCCCCCCATTCACTGACTCCCTACCCTCCATTAATGCCACCCACCTTATCCCTCCATTTATTACCCTATCCTTCCCTTTATTACCTTATCCTTCCCTTGTCATACGTAAAGTTTCATAATGATTAAATTAAAGTTATTAAGCCCCTTAATGTTTTACCCAAATCATTGAATGTGTTAAGTAATCAATTAATTAATTAATCGACATTTATTAAACAATAAATAAATAAATAAATAAATAAATAAATAAATAAATAAATAAATAAATAAATAAATAATTAATTAATATTATTAATAGTTAATCATTACTTAACTAATACACATTAAGACAATTAATTATTTAATTNATTAATATTATTAATAGTTAATCATTACTTAACTAATACACATTAAGACAATTAATTATTTAATTAACTATACTTAATAAACCCTATGCAACTATTTAACTAGGGTTGTTACAGGAATACTCCCTTGTGGTGGACCTCATCCATCACTAAAATGAGGAAAGACATTACTAAGGTGACAACAATATTTTTTCCATAGCTACGCAAGATTTGGGGATCTTGTGTTAGGATTTTCATAAGTAAAAATACTTGGATAACAATTTTGCATTGTTGGTGAGGAGGATTGATTAGTTCTCCTCTCGAAGAATATTTTTTAAACTTCTTCTGAAGCCCTTATCACAAAATTTTACCTAGCAACTCCATTAAGGGTAGTTCCCTCACCTTTCTTTGATGATCCTAGAGGGACCATATAGAGACTCCAAGAAGCTCAAGGAGGCACACTAACCCTCCTAATACCTACAAGAGAAGGATTCCTCATAACTCACTTGTAGTAAAATCATTGTTCAGTGGAAATATTCCTTTATATGAAATATCTCAAAAGCAATGGGTATCCAATATATTCAAGCATTTAGACATGTCTTATATCCTAGGATACCCTCAACACATGCCTCCTAAGTTTGAAAGGTGGTTTCCCAAGTTTTTCGGTAATGATGTGATTATTGTTGAAGATCATCTGGATAACTTATGGGCCTTTTCCAACTTAACTCTATGAGTTATGATGTTGAATATGTGGTGATGAAAATCTTCTCTTCCACTTTTACCAATGATTCTAGGAGGTGGTACAATAATATCCCTAACAAAATAATTAAGACCTTGGACTACTTTGAAGAGATATTTCTTAAGATATGGGGTGCTAAGGAGGATACTGACTTGTTGTCGAGCAACGCGGTCTAAAGCTGGGAGGTTCGTGGAAGGTTTGCACGCAGTTGGTGAATTACATCTAGTTTCAAAGATAAGTACCATTTTGTGCTTAATATTATGTTTTGCATGCCTTTGATGCTTATATGTTATCATGCATCTTGTTGTGCATATGAATTATTGTTAATGACATGTATTATGTATGCTAGCAGTAATTATTTGCTTACTCTCTGTTAATGTATTGAATTTATTTAAATGCATGTTATATAAGTGTTATTCCACAGTAGAATTACTCCTTATGTGGGCTGACAGCCCAGAGGATGTTACAGTATGGTATCAGAGCTTTAAAGGGATAAATTCATAAGTGTTGGTAACATTGCCTGGCCTTTGGAGGGTCGGGGATGTTACATTTTGGTATCAGATCTTTAAAGGGATAAATTCATAAGTGTTGGCAGCATTTCCCAGCCTTTGGAGGCCTAGGGATGTTACATTTTGCTATCATATCTTTAAAGGGCTAAAGTCATAAGTGTTTGTAGCATTGCCCGATCTTTGGTGGGTCGGGGATGTTACACTCGACGCTGCTGAAATCACAAGTTCATACAAGATGCATATTTCACTACGGGATCGAATCTTAGAGTTGAATTAGAATCTAAGGTGGATGTAGCAGTTCCATAGCTTGTTACAGGTATTCCATCATTAGCCACAACCTCTAGTTCTTCTTCCACATAATCCATAGCCATTTTCCAAATGAATTTCACCTATATTAAGGTCAAGACACTCTGCTTCAGAATATTGTGTTAAGAACCAAATATGAATATAACATAGAAAAACCTCAGAAAAAGTACTCAACGCCTTGAAAAAGAGATAATTTCATATAATAAGCCTCTTCGAGGGGGACACCTCCTTTTACCCCACTTAAATGTTCAAGTACAAGATGATTCAAAATGAAAATGTCTCCTTGGT
>SNQJ01S0014755.1:59558-82779 GCA_010110895.2 Picea sitchensis
CTGCCGGTTGTCGCCCCTTTAAAGTCTCATTTATGGCCTCCAAAGAGTGTAGTATGAGAGCTAGTTTGGGCGATGGTGGCGGTGGTGCTGGCGGTGTTGGCGGTGCCTGCGACGATGCTCCTCTGCCTCGATTCCCTCAAGTCCTAACCATCCTGTATGATTTAACTTGCATCAACCAAAGTTGTCAGGGTGAGTTCAAGGACGTTTCAAATTTGCACAACTTAAACTAGAAAACAGGGTTAGGTGTAAGTTTATTTTTACTTGTCTATAAACAGATGTTACTCTCTTTAGGGGAGGTGGCTAGGGTAGGGCTAAAGAGTCTAAGCTTGATTTCTTTGCCTAAGAAAACTATTGACTCCTCTTGTCTCGTAGCTACGCTAGCTTTGTACCCCACTCGCTAATTCCTCTAACTTATCTTCCTAGTGTGTATGCCGCCTTCTCCCGCTTGTCCTATTCTAAGTCCTTAAACCTTTAGTTTAAAACTAATTAATCATTTTAACTAGTTTTTAAATTTAAACAAAATATAATATAATTTAAAACATTTAAAATTTAAACTATTAATTAAATCATAGATTTAAAACATAAATTTAAACCTAAAAACATAATTTAACATTAACATTAATTACTCATTTAATTAATTTATCATTTTTATTCCAATGATTAATTACTTTTAATTAATTACAATACTTAGTTTTAATTTGAAACATATATTTAAATATATATATTTATATATTATTTTTTTTGTTTTATTAATAAATAGTTAAAAATTTAACAATTTAAACAATTAAAATTTAAACTTAATAATAATTTAAAAGGATAAATAAATAAATAAATAAAATATAAAATAAAATAATCTAAATACAAATAAATAAATAAATAAATAAATAAATAAAATTAAAATTATTAAAAAAAAATCAAATCGGGCACGCATGAAGTCCATGTGCTCGCCCTGCTTCCCCTAGCTCCCTTCTTATCTAAACCCTAACCCCTATCGCCGTAACCCTAATTCCTCTTTTCCCCATCGTTTCTCCTTGCGAGGTCTCTGGTTGCACAGTCGACTGCCATGGCCTTCTCTCACTTTGGTAAGGGTTTTCCCATTCAACTCGGTGCTTGAGCATTTGGTCTCGGTTTGACTGAGCGCTCGGATTGACGTATAGTGCAAGAGAAAATGCCTCTTCCAGGCTCCTCTCTTGGCTGTGGCTTAGCGCTGGTTTCGACTTTGGTGCTGAGCTTTGGTTGTGTTCTTTGGGCACTTGGTATCAACTTTCGTGTGTTGTGTGTAAACATGATGCCTCTTATTCTTTGGGCGCTTGGTATCGAATTTCATGTGTTGTGTTTTGGCTGTGTGTGGTTGACGCATAGTGCATAATGGAGACCTCTTGTGGGCTCGTCCTCTATGTGCCTTGGCGCAAGATCTCCATTTTTGAAGCTATGCCCTTGGCTCTCATTCTTGGGTTCAACAATCGACTTGAACGCCTAGAGAAAGGGTTTAAGACTCGCTTCATGTTTTGTCCCCTGGCTCGGCTCGACTCCTCCCTTGTGGCTTTGCGCTTGGGCGTTAGGATTTGGGTTTGACCTAGGTGCGCTATTTTTGCTGTACGCTTTCCCGTGGGTTCCTCCCTTGGCCTGCGGGCTCTTCCAATCGGTTTGTGACTTGGCCTGATGCTTATTTGGAGCTTGGACCATGAGTTAATTGACCCAATATTGTTTTTTTTAAGGTCTTTCCGCGGATGTGTAGTGCACTATAGAACTCCCCATCCTTAATGGCTCTGCGCATGGAAACTTGTGGGAGCGTTGTTAATAGCCTCCATTTTTTTTTGTCTGGAAAGAAAAAGGATTGGTGCTTAATGTTGAGATTTGTGTTGTAGTTGCAGGTCGCGTGGACACGTTTTCATTTCATTTCATTTCAATTCTTCAGAGAAGAGCAGGAGGAAGGAAAGAGCTCAATCGACGGTCATTGCAAGCCATCAATATCCAACTACCTTTCGAGGTATTCTTTCTCTCTATTTCCATCAATTTTCAGAGATTTTGGTCTGTAAATTTAGCAAGTTTTTTTTTTTTTTGGTCACGTTTGAATGTTTGACCCATCTTAATCGTGATTTTATCATTCAAATATTGTTCATCATAATTTTTTTTTTCTTCTGATTTTATTTTGATGGAATATATCTTTATAATAAAGTTTTTATTACTCTCGGATATAAGTTTTTGATGTTTGTGTATATAATAACATATAGCAAACAACAAAAAAATACATCAGAGTTTCTTTCATCATAGTTTCATTCTTAAGAAATTAGTTTGATCCGATAAAAGTTTTGCTACTTACAAGATTCGAACCATAACCCATACACAAAAGCATTACACTTCTTAAGCATTAGTTTCTAGAAAAGAAAACCTTCATGTTGCCATTCATCATATCTAGACATCCAACTAAATCTTTGCTGCACCCTTTAAACTTAAAATCTTAGCTTGTGAATTAAACCAGACAATTTTAAAGCATTTTAAAATTTATTGCAAAAATTCTTCAGGATCACATCTATCACAATTTCACCCCTAAGATTCTACCTTAATACTCCTAAACATGTTCTTGTTACCATTAAAATTCAAACATTTACACATCCTCAGTATTAATTTTGCTTGAGTTTCCCAAAAGTCTTCCAATTTTCTAATTTCATTATTTTAGACTTATCTTAACCTTCGAATCTTTTGACCGCATCTTTTAAAATCAAACTCTTACACTTCCTTGAGCCAATAATCATCTCACATTAAATTTCTTCTGTATATCGCATTCAAAATATCTAAGTCTTCCTAATTACAAATTTTCTTTCAAAATCTTTAAGGGCTTGGTGCTTGTGCTGGGCTTGTGTTGGTTTATGTGTTGACATGTGGACTACGAGTTTGGAATATGTAGTTTGATATACGATATGGCTTAGTGTTAGTGATCAACACTTGTGCACACACACCACCCCTTTTTTTTATTTTCTTTATTTATTTTTATATGTATTTTTTTTATATCGTTTAAATAAATATCTTTTATATATGTCTATTTGTATACAGTCATTTATACCTCTATTTAGAAGTTCAAGGGAAGAGCATAGTTATTTGGGGAAGCATTATGTATAAATATATATATAGATCTTCATATATACTAAAAAAAACAATTGTGTGATTGGCTTGCAGGTTAGGTGGAGTTGGAGCTTGGAGCTCAGATTTATACCTAATTAAGGGTTTCAGGGCCCCTGGGCTACTTTCAATACACACACACACACACACACACACACACACACACACACACATATATATATATAGACCCTATACAGATTATTCAGGGTTTCACTATAACTAAATATAAGTGTTTAAATTTCTAGGTGGGTAGGTAGGCCCTTGGCTCCAGATTTTGAACCAGGGCTATGATACCATGTGTAGGAACCATAAATTAATTAAGCCTAAAAATTTTCATTCAATTAAACATAGAATTTCTTTCAATGCATAAATAATTCATTGATCATCATATAAGCATTTAATATTCAACACAAATTAAATTTATCCATAGTATGAAAATAAATTACATAATCATCCACATAACCCAGCAAATTCATAAATAAAAATACCTCTGCCTGATGCTAAATTCCCACTTATTTTGTTGTCCTCCCTACTGCTCTGTCCAATCTCTGCCTGATGCTCTAACCAAACCCTGCCCAAAACCTACTAACCACCCAGCCAGATAGGAGAAGCCTATACGGCTCCCTAGCTCCAGGATTCCGTGAGGATTCCTGGCCCCCGAGCCCAAAACTCCTAGGAACCTGGTGCCCCCTACAACAACTCACCCACACTCCAAAACCAAACTCCCAAAACCAGAAAATATGCCAAACCAGAAATATAGTCCTCTCCTCCAAATAATGCTTCCTCCCCAAATTTTCATAATGCCCCTTCCCGAAGGCCTCTGCCCAGTCATATCTCCCCCCATTCACCGACTCCCTACCCTCCATTAATGCCACCCACCTTATCCCTCCATTTATTACCCTATCCTTCCCTTTTTTACCTTATCCTTCCCTTGTCATACGTAAAGTTTCATAATGATTAAATTAAAGTTATTAAGCCCCTTAATGCTTTACCCAAATCATTGAATGTGTTAAGTAATCAATTAATTAATTAATCGACATTTATTAAACAATAAATAAATAAATAAATAAATAAATAAATAATAAATTAATATTATTAATAGTTAATCATTACTTAGCTAATACACATTAAGACAGTTAATTATTTAATTAACTATACTTAATAAACCCTATGTAACTATTTAACTGGGTTTGATACACAAGGGGTTACATTGGCCGTGTTATGAAGCTTAGGAGGAGTACTGGTAGGATAAAACCATAGTCGGTGTGGTATTTGACCACACAAAGAGAGCGCTCAACACTTGGGGTGTTGGAGTCGTAGGATCTGTTTGGACGAAAGAGAAATTTAGTATGACCGTCATATATGGAGAAGGTATAGGAGGGTTATCCTGGAAGCCTTTTGGGAGTTCGGCTATCGAGAGAAGTGGGATGTGCCATTGCACAAACTCCCGAAGTCCAAAGTTCTGAAGCAAAAGAGTAGATGTGGTGGGGCTGAATGACGTCACTAGTATTCTGCCATGTGGCACCCTGTGTGAGCAGCGTTAGTGGGGCCCGAGTTTATGTAGCGTAAGGGTTAGAGGACCCACAATGACGTTGATCATGATACATCAAGATCAATGACCAAGAGACATTGCGGGGGCCCAAGTTGCACGGAAGATAATTATCCAAGGCGGTCCCGCAATCCAAACAGTGGTTTCAATGAGGGGTTACATGTCATCATCAAGAGAATTGCGGAATGAAGGGAGGGTTACTCCAAAACCACCATTGCATGCCCCTGCAATTGGGAAAACATTAAGTGAAGTAAGGTAATGACATCACCTAAGGTGACGTGGAAGTGTTCAGGGTGTGCGGATGTGAAATCTTCTGAAGTCCTGGAGTACCAGAACTCGGACGCCTGAGGTTCCACAATGAGTGTCAGCCATTGGATGATGGGTAGACGTGGATGATTGATCCACCCTACGTCATGAGTTCGTTAGTCAGGAATTTAGGAAGTTGTTGTGAAGTGCTTTGAAACCTCCCGAAATGCGAAGTCGTGAAATGCCCTTTTTGCTAAGCGAGTGGTCACGACCAACGATCACGTGGGTTGGGAATTAAGAGAGAAGGGTATAAAACCTAAAGGATTGTTACAGAGCCGAGAAGAGCTCGAAAAATTCATGAAATATGAACGTTTTCTTAATTCAGATTTGTTTATGAATGTTGTGGGATTTGTTAAGGAATAATGGCCTGAAAAATTCTGGTTGTCTACACATTGTGTTTGCAAAAGTTTAGCAAGTGCCAGAACCGAGTAGAATTTCCACTGAGTGCAAAAGAAATGGAAGGGACACATAATGATTCCAGTTCATAAAACAAAGCTAAAGGGATGGATGTTCATTTGGGAGTTGAAGGGTCGAACTCCAATGGGAATGGAGAAGAGATAGATAAGGAAGGGCATATGATGAATATCATTGAAAAATTGTAGAAAGATGCCCAAACTCACTGAACAGATAGAATAAATCTCATTAAATCTCAGGATAAACAAGGTGAATTCAACTTAAAGTTGATGAAGAGTCTGGAGAGAATATAAAGAATTTGGACCAGGAGAGAGACTCGAGCAAAACTGGGAGTCACCCGAATTCTGAGGGAAGAAGATCAAGGAGTGTTGGTAAAAACCATCATCACTCCCAAGGTCGCTCTAAGAGGAGGGTACACAAAAGTTCAAGCCCATCTCCTACCAGAGAGGACAGGAGATCTGGAGTGGATGAACTGAAGGGTGAAATGAACAAGATTAATCCTCCAATATTTGATGGAGAACATAGGAGGGAGGAAGATGCCGAGACATGGGTTCTTGGCATGAGGAAATATTTCCATGTGGTGGGATCAACTTGTGCAGGTGCAACACATTAGAGATAAATATATCACTTGGAAATAATTCAAGATATATTTGAGAAGAAATACTTGACTAAAAGATACTAAGATAGAAAGATGAAAGAGTTCTTTGAAATCAAGCTGGACAACATGACCATTGATGAATACGAATGAAGGTTTTTGGAATTACTGAAGTATGTTCCATTCATCAAGGATGAGACTTCCAATATTCAAAGGTATCTGAGTGGATTGCCACCTTCCATTGGGGACAAGATCTAGTATGATGACCCAAAAAAATATGGAAGAAACGATAAGAAGAGCGAACTGCTTATATGAGAAACAAAGAGAGAAGCCTACTTTCCAGAAGGCTTGGGAAGACAAGAAGAAATTCAATATGGATCATAGGAATAAGGGAACTAAGCCACCCTTTTTTAGAAACAGACCTCAAGGAAAACCATCTTTTAGAGAGCCTAGTAAGGTTGAAGTAGGTGGGAAAATGCCAAGACCGCCACCTATGGAATGTTGGGGTTGCAAAGAAAACCATAGGTACACATATTTCCCCCACATAAATGATAAAGTGAGAGATGTCCACAATGTACAACAAGATGAAACAATGGAGGGAATGAGTTGTAGAATGACAAGGATCTATGAATCCCTGGACAACAAGCAAGATGAATATCAATCACACATGATTGAAGTGGAAGGTATGATTAACAACCAACCATTTACTATTTTAATTGATTCAGGGACTAGCCATAGTTATATAGATCCTAGAGTGGTGGAAAGTTTTCTTTTGTCGAGAAGCAAACATGAAAAGTCTTGGTTAGTGCAATTGGCTAGAGGAACCAAGAGGAAGGTCATTGAGTTGCTTAAGTCTTGTCCTGTGGACATGAATGGACTGAGCACAAAGGGTGAATTGAATGCTCTTCCTTTAGGTTCTTATGAATGTTTAATTGGGATGGACTGGTTGGAACAACACCATACCATCTTGGACTATCATAGTAAGGAATTCACTTGCTTGGATGAGGAAGAGAATCAGAGAACAGTCCAAGGAATTCCCAGAGCTGTTGCTATCAGAGAAATCTCAGCAATGCAGCTGAAGAAGTGCTACAGAAAAGGTTGTCAATTATTTGTAGCCCATGTGGAGGAAGCATTTAAGGATGAGATCTCACATATTGGAGACCATGCGGTACTAAATGAGTTTGAAGATGTATTTTAGGAGGTACTCGGAATACCTATGAAAATAGATATTGACTTCTCTGTAAACTTGATGCCTGGAGAAGCTCTAGTGTCAAAAACTCCTTATAGAATGAGTACGTCGAAGCTGAGAGAACTGCAACTACAGCTTGAAGAGCTTCTGAAGAAGGGGTATATACACCCAAGTGTGTCACCTTGGGGTGCCTCAGTCCTGTTCATGAAGAAGAAGGATGGGACGCAACGATTGTGTATCGATTTCAGACAATTGAACGAAGTAACTGTAAAGAAAAAATATCCTCTACTGAGGATTGATGACCTATTTGATCAGTTGAAGGATGTGAAGATATTTTTGAAGATAGACCTCAGGTCGGGATATCACCATGCAAGGATAAAGGATGAAGACATCAACAAGATGACCTTTAGAACAAGGTATGGTCATTATGAGTTCACAGTGGTGCCGTTTAGGCTATCAAACACACCCGCTGTTTTTATGTGCCTGATGAATGGTGTATTCAGGGACTATCTAGACAAGTTCATCATAGTCTTCCTAGATGACATTCTGGTGTATTCCAAGTCGGAGGAAGAGCATGAAAAACATCCGAGGATGGTGTTGTAGGTGCTAAGAGAGCACCAACTGTATGCCAAGTTGAGCAAGTGCTTGTTTTATTAGGAGCAGATCCATTACTTGGGGAATATTATTTAGAAGGAAGGGATAGTTGTAGATCCTGAGAAGATTGAGGCCATCAGAGAATGGTCAGTGCCAATGAACATGACAGAAGTCATATATTTTATGGGTATAGCTGGTTATTATAGAAGGTTTATTGCAGGGTTCTCGAGGATAGCTCACCCTATCACTTCCTTGCAAAGGAAGGAGAAGAAGTTTCAGTGGACAGAGGATTGTGAGAGAAGCTTCTAGAAATTGAAGCAACTATTAACCAGTTCTCCAATATTGAGGATCAAAAATCCAAATGAATATTTCATGGTGTGCACAGATGCATACAAATAAGGACTGGGAGGATTCCTCAGTCAGAATGGATACATAATCTGTTATGAATCCAGAAAGTTGAAAGAGCATGAAATGAACTATGCAACTCATGATTTGGAGTTGGTAGCCATAGTACATTCTCTAAATAAATGGATACATTACCTCATGGGAAGGAGGTTTGAACTAAGAACAAACCATAAAGGTCTAAAGTACTTGCTTGATCAACCAACCTTGAACGCTAGACAAAGTAGGTGGCTGAAGTTTCTTTGTGAGTACAATTTTGATATTAAGCATATCAAAGGGAAGGAAAATAAAGTGGCCGATGCACTCAACAAGAGAGTGCATGAATTACATGATACAACCATTAGCATGTACCGAATTGATATTAAAATCATAATTTTGGAGGCTGCAAATATAGATTTGTAGTACAGGGATTTGGTAGCAAAGCTACAACAATGTAAGATGCCACAGAAAGTGGAGAATTATAAATTGGAAACTGATGGAACACTTCTGTACAAGAACATAATTTATATACTTGATGTCCAGGACTTGAAACTTATGATTTTGCATGAAATTCATAATGTGCCTTATGATGGACACCCTGGATATCAAAAAACTGTGGTAGCAGTCAAGAGCCATTACTTTTCGCTAGGTATGAAGAAATAAATTGCAGAATACATCGCCAGATGTATGGAGTGATAGAAGGTTAAATCTAAACACAGGCACTCATCAGGATTGCTACAGCCTTTACCCATTCTTGAGCGAAAGTGGGAGGTAGTGACAATGGATCTCATCAAAGGATTGCCTAGAATTGGAAAGCAACATGATTCAATCATGGTGGTAGTGGACAAGCTTACGAAAGATGCCCATTTCATTCCATTAAAGACTACTCACATGACATCAGATGTTGCTAATATTTTTATGAAGGAAGTGGCACGATTGCACGAAATTCCCAAGACAATTGTGTCTGACAGATACCCGAAATTTACCTCAAATTTCTGGAAAGGGTTATTCAAGGGGTTCAAAACGAATCTGAACTTTAGTACAAATTATCATCCAGACTCTAATGGGTAGACAAAGCGGGTGAATCGAGATAGAATACATACTAAGGATGTATGTGATCGACAAACCATCTAAATGGGAAGACTACCTACACTTGGTAGAATTCGCCTACAACAATGGGTATCAAGCATCGTTGAAGATGAGCCCATTTGAAGCACTTATGGTAGAAAGTGAAATACTCCAATGAGCTAAGATAATCCAACTGATAGGGCAGTATTTGGGCCAGAGTTTCTCAAGGAAATGGAAGAACAGATGCTAAAAATTAAGCAGAATTTGAAATTTGCCCAAGACAGGAAGAAAAATTATGTTGATAAAAATAGAACCCACAGAGATTTTAAAGTGGGTGACCATGTTTTCCTGAAAGTAAAATCCAATAGAAGTTCCGTGAAGTTGGGAAACTGCACCAAGTTGGCAGCCAGATTTTGTGGGCCATTTGAAATCATAGAAAGGATTGGGCCAGTTGCATATATGCTTGCATTACCTGCATCCATGACTGTACATAATGTATTTCATGTTTCATTGCTTAAGAAATATATACATGATGCTAATTATGTTATTGATTGGAATGTGATTCAAGTGGACCAAGAAGGTGTCTTGCAAGTGCATCCTGTGCGCATATTGGACCGGAAAAGAAAACAACTCCAGAATCGAGCCATAGGGCTTGTAAAGGTCTAGTGGACCTGGTACGGTCCTGAGGATGCGACATGGGAGCATGAGGATTCTATGCGGGTAGAACACCCACATCTTTTTGAAGATTTTGAAAAGCTTGCTGATGCTGTGTAAAGAGTTGCACTGAGGACAGTGCAAAAATAAGGGGAGGGTATTGTAATATCCCCCGGTAGTGCCCCAATTATATTATGAATTGTAATCATGTTTTGTAGGCTGGTGAGCTAAGTATTGATAAGCTGGTGGGCTTATGTGTTTATTAGGCCGGAGAGCCTAAGTGTTAAGTCCAGGAGTCTGCTTTTGTATATGTAATTATGCAGATCATTAATATAATATATAAACATCGCTGCGTGCCGACCAACCACAAAGAAAGAGTGATGGGGGAATAAGCTTCCACAGTATGGGTAAGGGAGATGGGGTTGAGAGGTAGGAAGAGGGGCTAATATTGAGGGCTTAAGTCCTTAGGAATAATAATTTATTATTATTCCAAAGTGGTGTGAAAGGTATGTTTTTATCCTAAGTCCTGGGACAAGCAACACATGCAACCCCAACGTGTGAAAAAAGGAACACATACTTGATAGAGTGCATGCAACTTCGTGGGTGACATGTGTCGGCCCAAACACATGCAATTTAACCCAAGAATTGAGCTGAGATGGGGGTTTGTCCTCCATTATTCTGTCGATTGTTTGAACTGTGGGAGTTTGTGAATGACCTCTACTTAATTTTCCTGTCACACAATCCTAAAAACCAGAACTGGAAGTCGACTGGTGTATTCCTGTGAATTCTGTGGCCTTTGTATTCATCCTTTGCAATGTTTACACATGCACCTGAGACCCAAAATCCATCATCTGAGTCATTCTGTGAACCTTCCATACTTCGCTCGAGTTCACTGGAATCCTTCTCGAGAACCATTTTGTCTCTACACTAGAGCTCTGCATAGCCACGCACCTCTGAATCCGACCCACGTCTTCTGTGAAACCTGAGAAATTGTCTATGCCGTGTGTGTTATAATTGTGGGATGTTGTGGCCACGCAGTCCCTTGGCTGAGTGTGATTGGCTACCATCATTTATTTCTTGCTGAGCTTTGTTGTCCTCCTTATGCTGGAACGACGCTGAAGAAGCAGGCTGTCAGGCCTGTGTGCAACACTCTCTCTAGGTGAGAGAGGTGGTTGTGGTTGAAGAAGCAGGTTGTCAGGCCTGTGAGAGACTCTCTCCAGGTGAGAGAGTGTGCCAAGGAAGTGAGAACTCCTGGAAGGAGTCCTATAGCTGCCACAGAGCTCAGAGAATTCTAGTCCGGTCTGTTGCTGAAGCCCAAGGAAAGGGAGGTTTAGTAGGCGAAGGATTGTCTTGGTGAAAGTGAAGATGTATACTCCTAGGGTGGGACAGGCATGTGGGGAATGAGAGTTTGTGAGCAGTGGACATAAGTGTCTTTTGGGAGAGAATCCTTCCTCATAAACTGTGTGTCTTTCGTTGACATTTATTAGCCTAGGATTCCCTTGCTCGGTGAAGCTTAGTCCCAGCTTAGGGGTGACCTATTGCTAAGAGTGATGAGCAGCGTGGTATAAGGTTGGAAGGTTTGTGGAAGTTCTGCACGCAGTTGGTGGTGTATTACAGTTTCAAAGATAAGTATCATTATGTGTTTTAATTCTGTACTTACTTAAAATGCGTGTTCTGTGATACTTGTAATATTATCATGTATTTCGTTGTAATGATATTTACTGTTAATTCCATTAATTTTGTATGTTAAGCAGTAATTATATGTTTACTCTGTTAAGTCATTTAACTTCATTTAAATGCATACTATATAAGTGTTATTCCGCATAGTAGCGTTGCTCGACAATGGGGTTGATGGCCGGGGACATTACAATATTCGAAGTATATACATTTTTTGACTGGTACCTAGTGATATCCCAATTTCAAATCCATCTTAGTGAAGTACTTGGCATGTTGTAGTTAGTCGAATAGATCATTGATCCTTGGCAGAGGATACCAATTCTTTAATGTAATCTTTTTCGATGCCCCGTAATTGATATACATTCTCTAAGTCCCATCCTTCTTGGGTACAATTATGATGGGTGACCCACAAGGTGAGGTACTTGGTTGAATCAAACCCTACTCCAACAACTGTTGCAATTGGTTCTTCACTTCATTCACTTCTAAAATAGTTTTTCTATAAAACCCAATATTTGACAATGGGGAGGCTTGCAATAACTATATTTCATGCTCCACATCCCTCTTAGATGGTAGTCCTTTAGGCTCCTTGAAAACTCTTCTGTATTCTTCTAGAAACTCCTTAAATTGATGGTTATTCTATTTAGTATGCCCCCCCAGGGATTCCTTTACTCTCATTTACTCATCATTAGAATTATTCTCTTAAGAAAAACAAAATATATTTCTTACTAGAACTAATCAACTTCTTGGCTTGGTTAGCACTTACCAATGAGATATTTGACTTGCCTTTATGTGTGTTAATGATGTAGGACTTCCCATCCTTGATCATTTGGTATTGGTTGGCTCTCCACATGAATATTGCATCCCTCATATACTTGTAGGGGATTCCAAAGACTACTCCACATACATCAAGGGGTACTACATCCAATTCCACTTCATCAATAAAATCAAGACTTACAACAAATTTAATCTTACACTGTTCCCTTACCTTTATCTCTGCATCCTTGCTGACCCAACCCAATGGATAGGGATAGGATGATCATGAACCTCCAATCCAAGCTTGTTGACCAGATCCGCAACTATGAGATTAGTATGTGAACCAGATTCGAATAGAGCATCTATCTTGCTATTCTTGACCTGAATCTTGATGTGGAAGAGCTTGGTCATCTCCTTCTCTTCCTAGTTATGAAGGCTATTCAGAGTCACCTCCTTCTGGATATATGTGTAGACAATATTTTCATCAACATCCAAGCTACTTTCAACCTGATTTCTTGAATATGTAGCTAGAAGGTTCTTTTTCTTTCTGTGCTTCTTACGGTTCTTCGGGTTGAGCTCTAGATGTAGTTTCCAACATTTTTCCTCAGTGTGGCCATCAATTTTGCAATGATTGCAATGGTTTCCACTTATTCTTCCCCTCCTTGGAAGCTTCCTGGTGCTCTTTTTGATTCAAACCACTTGATTGCCCCTTCTTTTGGCCTATATTTTCCAGGTATTGTGCCTATAAATAGGCCTCATCCATTGTCCTTGGCTTCAAGAGCATCACCTAATTTCGTAGATGACTGTGTAAAACCCCCAAATACTTGAGGAGTACATCTAGGTTCTTGGGAGAGATACCCAACATGATGGCCATCTTTCTGAACTCAGTGGTGTACTCATGTACACTTTGCCTTTACCTATACCTGAAGTAGTGTCGCCAAATCCATTGGTCCTCTACATACCCAATAGGGTAGAATTGGGACCTGATGAGGGTTTTGAATTCCTCTCACCTAGTTGTTGGTGGATCACTCTCCAGCCTAAGTTTTTTCGTGTGGATTTCCCACGAGGTTAAAGCATGACCCTCTAACTTCAATATAGCAAATGAATTTTTTTTCCCTTCATCTATATGGTGAACGCTAAAATAAACTTCTAGTTTTTGCAACCAATGATTTGGTTTTAATGCATCGATCTCATATTGATATGGATTTATGTCCACCTTCACTTCCATCTTGAATAAGGAATATGAAGGCTTAACAACACTCGAACTCAACTTCTCTTTCCCAGATTCTTTCCGTGACTCTTTTCTTGAGTCTTCCCAATCTCCTGATTTCCCATCCGATCCGATCTTTGAGTTAGAGCTTCCATCATCTTCGAACATTATGATATTTCTTGCTAGAATCACCGTGAGGAGGTTCATATTATGACTGATGTTGGAAAATTGTTCTTCCAACTGATCAAATCTCTCTTCTGCTGGATCTTGAGGGTTATTATGAACATAGTCGTCCACCATGGGTAGGGTTTCTGCGACTTCTGTTTAAGATGATTCCTGGATCTTGCAACTTCCCACAATACCCAAAAGAAAAACCTACTCTGATACCAATATGATTTGTATATTGCCGTGGATATTCCACTGGAAATTTTCATCACAACATATCTAATAAAATACTAAAATATTTACTATTAAGGTTAATTTTCCTTTAGATCTCCAGAATATTTAGTTATAGATTTTTCTGCTTATGCATAAAACAGATAAAATGCGGAAAATAGAGAACAATAAAACACATTCACACCATCCACAAATAAACACAAGATATGACCTCGGAAACCCAATATGGGAGGAAACCCAACCATAAGGTGAGGCTGCTCTGCTCTTTTTTCTATGGTATATAAATTATGCAAGTACAAAGAAAGAGACACTCTCTGAGGAGTTTCCTTTGACTTATGGACTGTATGGATGCTACAAAATATCTCCTCCTCTATTATTCTCATAGAATATCACTCTCAAATGTTTTGTTCAACTATGGAACACGATACAATGCAAAGAAAAGAATGCCTTCTCCTCCTAGTGGCCTGGTATTTAACATAGCTCGATAGCCATCTAGGGGTAGGTTTTTGACTTCCTCAACCCTTAATTGTTGTAGGGTTTTTAACCTTCTAGAATCTTCATGAAATTCCTCACATTTCTAGCCCCATATGCATGAGTAATGGGGGATAACGTGGCATCCTCTCGTACGATGATGGTCAACACGATAGCTCAACTTGAGGGAGGAATAACTTTTTCATACAAACTCTGATTGGCGCACGATCTACACAGTTGGAAAGGTATCAGAGTGTAGAACACCGTCAAGGGGATGTGCACAAGTTTCAAACAACATAACCCCAAAAAACACCATTTAATGTCTCAAAATAACTCTAGAAGGTTCTGGACCCCAATTTTTCAAATTGGGACCTGCCACTAAAATGACCCTACAAGTTGATTTCACCAATTTTTTCCACTCTGAAAGCATCAAGATAGATGAAAAATAATATAATGATCCAATCTGGATCAATAATTGCCTCTATTCCTTTACATTATAATGAATAGTGCTTTGGAATGGACCTTACAAACTTATAAACATGATAATTAATGTTGTGAATATTTCTTTAGTCTAGTGTCTGCATAGTGGTTATTGATTCTAGGTAACCTTTATTAGACTTCTCCCAAATTGCAAGAAAATATGGAAGCTAAAAGCATTAACTCAATCTACGAGAAGTGAATGAGATAATTTTCCCATAGTTGTTCATTCATTTTGCTACAACATCATTAGAATTTTTGGATTATATTAAAATTTTGTAGTTCACATATACATTGCATAGAACCTCATAATTTCACATGCTCCCTCGGTTGGAAATTTAAAGTGAGATGTAAAGTTCTATACATATATATTGCTATAATTATGTAGCTTAATACTTTTTGACATTGATGCTAGGGAGGTTGCTAAAAATTACATAGAGTAGTTTGATTTTTTTTGAAAGAAAAACACAAATATTAAACTTATAAATAAGTTGTATGTATAAGAATTAAAAACAATTTTGGATCTTTTCTATGAAAAACTCATATTTCATAAGTCTAAAACGCATGTTCTTAACCATTAGGCCTATTCAACTTATGAACTTTTTAGACAAAACACATGTTCTTAACCCTTAGGCCCACTCAAGCTGTGAACTCTTTAGACAAAACACATGTTCTTAACCCTTAGGCCCACTCAAGCTGTAATGTAAATATAAAGAGTCTACCCATTAGGGAAGACCAAGAATTTACTTATACATATATACACCTATCATACTAATGCAAAGCACATCAACATCAATGTGGAATTTTTTTTTTTGCAGAGTGGTATCAGAGCTAACTCTACTAACTCCATTGAGTAGATTCCATGGCGTTTTCCCAGTATATTAAAATTCCCTCGTGTGTCCCTGTGCCCTCTGGTCATTTCAGTCTGCATTTCAATCTACAATTCCTTCCAGTTTGCGTTCCTCAGTTGAATACATGAACCCCAAACCTAAACCTAATTAGTGCGCGTCCCACTCGACTGTGTTCACTCACACTACGCACGACCCTCATTCAAACTCGTATGCTATGGCACGGTTGAGGAAAGGCACGTGTGCCTCGAGGGTGAGCTTGATGGCTTGAGAGAAATCGGTGGTAGCTTCGTCGAATTTATCCATGGAAATCTTCACGCTCTGGATCATAGGCTGGAATTCCCAGGGTCTTCTACGATGAGCTTCGTGAAGATTCTCTCGGAATACTCTAGATGACTGGCCAAGGCAGCTGTATAATATATATATTTTTTCGGATTGAAACGCTTCCAATGAACACCACCAGCAAGTGGCAACTAACTATTCCAAGTGAGATACTATAATGGGGTGCTGTTGTAGTCATTGATCAACCAAAGTTTGTTACGTTCGCCCCTTCTATACCAACCCGAGAGGGTTTGTGCCATTCTACGCTACTCTCACATCCATAGTGTCGGCCATCTCTTTGCGCCTCATGCTCATACTCATTCTCGCGATGTGAAGGAATTCAGTCTGGTACTTACAACCATTGCTAAGTGGCTGCCAACACCTGGTGCCTCCACACAGGAGAACCGACCAGTCAAGTCCATTTAGATCTATGATTGAGGAAGATAGCAGGAATTCACTGCACATAAATAAAACCCGAGAGAATGTTGAAAAGCGTCAGTCTTTTAATGAGTGTAGTCTATAGTCTAGAGAGATGAGTACAGTTGTGGGTTGTCCATATTAGGAAAGATTGTGGCTTGAATCTTCCTGCTATTCATGTAGGAGAAATCTGGTCTGATATATGCTCTTGAGTTCACCAGAACCTTGTTGTTAAAGAAACCTACCATATGTAATATATTGATATAAGCCATATATGCCTACTGCGGTGTGTACATGGTATGCAGTCTTGTATGGGAGTACGTAGTCAACTGCACCTTGGCACTTTGAATCGAGATCAAGAGAGTTTTGTTTTCAAACATGGGACGTGGAAATAAGAAACTATGGGACGTGGAAATAAGAAACTAAGAGGTAGGGGTTGGCATAATCCCTGTGAAATTCTTTATCTTCATTGTACCGGTTGCGGAATGAATGGGTCATTTGAAGCCACTCAATACCATGGAAGAAGATCGAAAAAGAAATATATAGAACCTCTGAATTAACAGAAAGTAAAGCACTTGTTCATTATGTTGTTGCCTACTGTAATATAGGAGTAATTGAAGATATGTTTAATACACACACTGCTGCATATCTCTCTCATCATGACTCACGTATAATTCCATCTAGTCTTTTGTGGCATGCTAGATTTGGCTATATTAATTATGACAAATTGTAGGTTGGGAAAACATGGTGTTTCTGGTTTTCCTACTGTTATCACACAGATTGTAGGATGGGAAAAGCTCGACCCAATCCACAAGAGTAAGAAAACTATGGGAGTAGCTACCCACTGTCACCTTAGATAGATACTTCCCTTGCTTTAGTGATGATAAGTCACCACAAGGGGGGAATCTCGGTGACCCTAGGGGGATTGATATGGAAAGTGGTAGAATGACCAATGAAGCCCCTATAGATCAAGTTTGGAGGTGGAAAAAGGCTTGGAAATAATTCTTCTTGATGAAGGGTGGTTTCCAAAGTGTTGTGTACCTGCAAGACAACATTAAACCTACTCGAGAAAAGACAATTGAAGACAATTGATCGAGACACAAGCCAAATAACCAAGGGTACAAGCAAGGAAAACTTTCTGTCCTAAATTGCAGTAGTATATCATATTTATATTAGCAAATTAAATTAGCAAATGACTGCAAAATATATTTCCAAAAGTCAAGTAAAAGATATTAGAAACCAATCTAGCAATGACTAGTTTAACTTCCGCTAAAAAGAGCAAGAATTTATTGACATTTAGGAATATTTATTAGATGTTATTAGTAATTTGTTATTACAGTCAAGTGGATGTAGAAAACAAATGCTACATCAACAAATTCCAACCATAGAAACCAACAAATAAACTATCAAAAAGATAGTTGGTGAGTAGTAGAACAATAATCTCACCAGTAAATTTCAGCAGTGGAAAAGTGAGCAATAGATAAAAAAAAGTGAGTTTTTGTGTATCCCTAATGACTGTAGCATTAATTTAATTGCAACAATATAATTCCTTGGAAAAATTAGACACCCTTAGGGCATAAACAAGCTTATAGCACTTAGAAAATATTCCAACTTGAACAAATACAATATCTCTCAATTTCACGTATATCAATGCAATGATTTTATTTCTCCAATGCAAAAATAGACAAGTGCCCTATCAATGGGTTATGGAGTCTCTTGTGTAATATCTAGGGTTTTCAACTTCTCTAGGGGTGTAATCACTTTTACTTCCTAGAGCATGCAAAACCTTTTATTCTAGGAGCGTGTAAGCCCTTTTATTCATCCTAACAACCTTTGCAAATAGCTTATCCGCTTAAAAATAATGATAGACTTGGTGGAGGGTGTATGCCTTTATACTCCTCCAAGGGTTTAGACAAGAAAAAACATGAAACAAGAAAGAAACACCAACAACTTGCATAAATTCCTTACCAATTCCAAGAGATATGCAAGATAAACCCTTATCTACAAAGAATATTCCATCATCATAGCAAGAGACAAGAATCCAAGAGGTAGCACACCACTTCCTTCCACAAGACAAGTAACTAACATCCAAATAGAATCAAGGAGAGAGATATGCAATTTTACCAAGAGGGGAGGAAATTTCAACCATGTATATGTAATTCTCAAGTGAGATTGTTATGATATGATCAAATGAAAATGTCACGACCTTTATTTATATAAGGTCTAATAAACCAATTTGTCCACATACTTTAGGGTAAACCACAAATTAGAGAGGGCGACCTCCTAATTTTCCCCTTTAAAAAATTATAATTTAAATTTACAATCAAAAGAAGCCCTAAATGATGATGTCATGCCCTCTAGGGCTGACGTTTTGGCATCTTGAGCAAGTCGTTGAGCTGTTGAGGGAAAAATTGGGCCTCCAAAGGCATGATATCCATGCGCAAGGGCCTCCCTCCATCAAAACCATGCTAATTCATCATCAAATCCACCAACACCATAAAACCCTAGTCCTCAAATGTGACATCATGCCCTAAAAGGTGATGTTTTGAGCCTCTAAGGCCAAAACGTTGGGCAAGCGGAGGGATAGTCTCATCCTCCAAGGTGTCCTATCATTCCTCCAAAGGTAACACTCATCATCCAAATGTCCAAGGAGAGGGGCACAACATCCATCCTATGGGATCCATGCCCCAAGTAAAGGTCTAAGTGATCTCGTGCCTTCACAAAATGACTTCCACCTGTCAAGGCCCCTGCAAAGACAAACAAATTCGCCCTCCAAGGGCTCACTAGTCACAAACATCATGTCAAGTAAGCCATATATAATAAAATAACCACATGAACATGTGCATCAAATCCCCCCTCTCAAAATAGACAAATTCTCAAAGACCTTATGCAACTTGTCAAATTTAGGTATGGGAGGGTTGTCATGGTGATCTATTGGGTGAATCATTCCCCAAGTTAAGGAGTGTTTCCTAGGTGGACCCTCTCAGAGTCATGTGAGGAGTATGAGGTGGATGGGGGTAATACTTTTGGGCATGGGGTTTCTTGACATACAAGGGCTCATATTGTCTCATTTATGGGTGCCTTTGTAGAGGGTGTGTTTCCCTTTGTCCACGACACATGATTTTTCTAAACCATTTTTTCCATTAATTTGTTAGAGTATTTCCAAGTTGAAGTTAAAATGAGACTTCTACCTAAGCATGAAAAACATTTCCCATTTTAAATCTACTTTGGTCACACTATTCTTCCCCAAGTTGAAGACAATGTGTGGGAATTCTACCTGAGCATGAAAAACATTTCCCACACATGATCTACCTTGGTTGACATGTTTAATTAGTTTTTTATTTTATGGGTCCCTCAATTCTTATGAGAAACATTTGATTGTTCTCGGGATCCTTGGGTGAGCATATGGAAGGTTTATGATTGGATTTTATTTTTTTCTAGCAACAAGCCTCTAGGCCTTCAATCCCTTCTTCCCATGAAATGAGGTACAAGCTGTTCTTGGGTCAATGTGGCCTAAAAAAACCAAAAGATGAGGAAACGAAGGGAAATAAACATGGAAAGTGGCAAGTATGTGTGGGAGAGGTACGATGAATCATTAAGGAGACCCCCCAATAACAACCCTTTTCCCGAGGGTGACCACTTACTAGGTCACAATGCCAACCAACAAGGTGAAATAGGGAGAATAGCATAATTTCCAAGAAAATGTTTTCAAAATCAAGCAAGAACCCTTTGCAACATATTCAAATGCTTCATTTATTAAAATGACACTTACCACAATGATGGACTTGTTACCTCATGGAGAAATAGTTTTCGTCCTCTGCGAGCCAAGCTGGTGTAGTGAATGGTACAACCATCGATATCATGATGATGGGTGGTGTGATGTGGGGCTCTTCCTACTATTCTGCCTCTCGGTACTCCATGTCTGCAACTTGAGGGCCTCGAGACATCATATCCTTATTTATCCCTAGAAATGGGGGTTAACACCTACTATTCCTAAGAAATTGAAGCACTGTGATGTTTGCATCCATGTAAAACACAACAAACAACCCTTTCATGATTCCACTTCTAGAGCATGTAGAAAAATTGAACTGATTCATTATGATTTGTGCATCCCTATACCTGTTTCTTCTACAAATGGAAACAAATATACCATGACTTTTATTGATGATTACACCAGAATGTGTTGGGTGTACTTGCTGAAAGATAAATCATAATCTTTTGAAACTTTTAAAAATTTTCATATATGGATTCAAAATGAAGCTCAGTCTCATATTGGATCTCTTTGCATTGATAATGGAAGAGAATATAAATCTAATGAATTTGAAATCTATCTTTGTCAACATGGGATCAAACATCAAACCATAGTTCCACACAATCCCCAACAAAATGGTGTGGTTGAATGAATGAACATGACACTCCTAAATATGGCTTGTTCCATGATGTTTTTCAAGAATGTTAAATTATTGTTTTGGGCTGATGTAGCTCTATGTGTAGTTTATGTAAAAAATAAGTGTCTTTCTCATGCTCTTAAAAACAAGATTCCATATGAATGTGGTATGGACACATTCCTTTGGTGAGGCATCACAGGGTCTTTGGTTCCACCTGCTATGCCTTGATTCCTAGGGAGCAAAGAAAGAATCTTGATGCAAGGAGTCAGAAGTGCATTTTCTTGGGGTACTTAAACACCACCAAAGGGTATCATCTTTATGATGAGACAAATGAGAAATTCATTCTTTCTAGAGATGTGATCTTTCTTGAATCTACCAAGAAAGACAAAAATCTTGAGAGGCAGCTTGATCATCTGGAAAAATTTACTCGTGTAAAGACATATCATGAATTTGATGATGAGATTCCACATCTTGAAGGGGGGATCCCTATCTTGGGTCAATATCTGGAATCTCCTTTTGTAGCACCATATCCTCCACATGAAGAAGTTCCTACCACTTCATTAGAACTTGAATATCACTTCGATGATGTGATTAATAAGATAGAAAAGATGAGGCTTGATGAGAACTCAACACCATCTCAATCAGATGAGAAACTGGGACCATCTTAGAAAGGTCCACCAAAATGGCTAACAAAAACATTTGAAAGTGTTCATCCTGATGAGGTAGGGAAGATAAGAACCATATTGTCCTCAAAACAATATGGACGCAATGTAGATAATTCAAACTCAGGTGATGTAGATGATATGGATGTTTCATATGATTGTGAGTTGAATTTATCTACTAACATTGAACCAACTTCCCTTAAAGAAGCTGCTTCTCATGATGAATGAAAAGAATCCATGCAGTAGCAATATGATGCTCTCATCAAGAATGGGACATGGAAGGTTGTGGATAGTCCATTTGGAACCAAATCAATCGGATGCGAGTGGGTATTCAAGAACAAGTATAGATCAACTGGCTCACTTGAAAAGAACAAATAAAGGCTCATGTAAAAAGGGTTTTCACAAAATGATGTTAATTATGAGGAAAATCCCCCCCCCATAACAAAATGGGCTACCATCCGCACTCTATTTTCCATGACAGAAAAAATGGATGGAAAATTCATCAAATGGATGTGAAGATTTCTTTCTTGAATTGAGACTTGAAAGAGAATGTATTCATGTCTCAACCAGAAGGATTTGTTGTGAAGGGAAACGAACATAAGGTATGCAAGCTCATCAAATCATTATATGGATTGAAATGATAACCACGGGCATGGTATGAAAATTTAACCGAGCATCTTCTGAAATTAAATTTCAAGCATTCTAATCTTGACGATGCAACTTTGTTTGTCAAGAAAGATGGAAAAACTGTTGTGTATCTTATAGTATATGTAGATGATATGTTCATAACAAGGAACACTGAAAACTACATTGCATCCATAAAGAAAGATTTGAATAAAGTCTCCGAGATGACAAATTTGGGACATAATCACTATTATTTGGGCATTGAAGTGATACAAAATCCAAAGTACATATTAATCTCCCAGAAGATTTACATTGGAGAACTGTTGAAATTTTTTGGCATGGCTGAGTGCATTCCTATTTTTAATCCAATGGAACACAATTTTAAACTCACATCAAAAGAAGGGAATGAATTTGAGGATGCAACCAGGGATAGACAGCTTGTTGGAAGTCTTATTTATCTTACTACCACCAGAATAAACATTTCATTTGTTGTTGGGATTCTTTCCAGGTTCATCGAAAATCCTTGTGAAGGACATTGGTTTTCTGCAAAAAGAGTTCTAAAATACTTGAAAGGAACTCAAGATTTTGGACTCAGGTACTCTAAGTTAGATGAATTCAACATGATCAAATATTCTGATTAGAACTTTGACGAAGATAACAAAAATGGAGTATCAACTTCAAGCTATCTCATGAGTCTTTGATCAATAGATGTCTCTTGGATATCACACAAACAATTAGTTTCAATAGATTCCACAATTGAGGTAGAATATGTGGTGGCTGCAGAAGTGACAAAGGAGATTGCGTGGCTTAGGAAAATACTTGAATATTTGCAGGAGAAACAAGTGAATTATACTCCTCTTCTATTTGAAAATACTTCTGCAATCAAGTTGGCCAAGAATCTCATATTCCATGATTGAACCAACCACATCAACACAAAGTATCACCTGATTCGATATCATGTAGAGGCCAAGAATATTCACTTAATACATTGTTACACAAATGAGAAAATTGCATACATCTTCACCAAAGCGCTTGGCAGAGAACAAATTGAGAAGTTCAGAATGATGCTTGGAATCAGACACACCCATTCAAATTAAGGGGGGGGGG
>SNQJ01S0014755.1:110237-137408 GCA_010110895.2 Picea sitchensis
AATAATGGTAAATGCGTCGAAAAGATCGATCGGGAAATATGTATCCCGAAGGGCTAGCTATAGCAGAGTGATTATGCTAGAGGTAGATAAGGTCACTTTTTTTTTAGTGAATGCGATCTCAGAATATTGGAAATTCTCGCGCAGATAATGAATCCACCTGGATTTATTTTTCGTCCCTCTAGTAAGTATGATGAGAAGTATCATTCTATTTCTGATCTTATAATAAAAGGATCATTAGATAATGGAAACTTCAATTGTTATATGTTATTTTTTGTTTTTTGAATATGTGTCTGATCTTTTTTTTTCTTTCTCTTGTATCTGTGTAAAGAATTTTGTAGCCTCGTGCAGGGTAACTTCAATTGGATTGTATAAAGTAAATTTTAGCACGGTACTACAAGATATTAATCAAGGTTTTCCAATAGCATTTAAAACAGATTTAAATGTTAATTGTGTTAACATTTCGATCATATTAATCAAGGTTTTTCAATAGCATTTTCAACAGATTTAAATGTTAATCGTGCTAACATTTCGATCATGTCAAGTAGATTGTTAAAATTACTAACAAATCACTTTACTTTTTACTATTATTTCAAAAAAATTACACAAATTAACCATCGCTGTTGATAAGGTTTTGGCTCTATTTGTTTTCTATGTAAACATCAAAATTATTGTTCTGCAATGCAATCCCTGTAGCAGTGGAATTATGCTTCATTTTCAAACAAGCGATCTCAAATTAATTCATACAAAAAAAACTAAAAACTAAATAATTTGTAGCTCCATCAAAATTATGCTTGAGTTTTCCAAAACCAATCTCAAAATAACGCACCTCCATCAAAACTATGCTTCAGTTTCAAACAAGCTATCTCGAAATAATTCAATAAAGAATAAAACCCAAAAATAACATATTATATACGTAAGGCTGGGCATGCCACTCTTGTAATGAAATGAAAGTAATTACTTTAAAATTTAAAATAATTTATACGTGCAATGGGACTGGTCACTGTCACCGTCGTAAACAGAATTATTTAAATATTTTTTTATTCTAATTGTGATATATTTTATGAGTACGTTACATGATAATGATAAGGAGAGTACATAAGTAATTATTAGTTATTTGATAGAAATATATTATTGGTTTTAAACACATTTAAAAAACATAAATATTATATTAATTTTATTATCACAACAATACCTTATTAATGTGGTGTACATTAATGTATTATCACATTATTATTAATCTGATAATTAAGTCAATAGGGTTAGGGTTATTATATTAGTAATATTTTTTTATTAATGTTTAATAATAATTTATTAATGTATTACTACCTAATGTATTAATGTATTTATGTAATAATGTTTTATCAATGTGTTAATAGTTAAAGTATTAATAATAATTATTTAATAGTTAAAGTATTAATAATAATTAGTGATAAGGGAAAATTTTTGTTTGGGTATTAATAATGTATTAATAGTAAAGGTATTAATAATAAAGGTATTAATAATAGTTAGTGACAAAAGAAATTTTTTGTTAGAGTATTAATAATGTATTAATAGTTATGGTCTTTATAGTTAATGTTTAGTGTATTAATAGTTAATAGTTAGGGTAATAATAATTAATGTACTAATATTTAGGGTGTTAATAATGTATTAATAGATAGTGATAAAGGAAAAAAAAAAAGATTATTTTCTAAAAAATTGGCCAAAAGTTTCTTTACGTAATGTGTCGAACATAAACCAACCTTCTCATGTCATGAACATAACCCAGCGTTGCAATTTGATGAACACAACCGGATGGTGCAACATGAAGAACATAGTAATGTTGCAATGTGATGAACACAATAGCGTTACAATATGAAAAACATAACAATGTTGGAATGTGTCAAACATTTCCTTGTTGTCGCTATGTGACGAACATAGCCCCACCATCATTATGTCACAAACATAAGCATATTGTCGCAATGTGATGAACATAGCCTCATCGTCACAATGTTATGCAAATATCCCATCTTCATAGTGTGACAAACATAACTCAATGTCGCTATGTGACAAACATAACCCAATGTCGCAATGTGATGTACACAACCCAATGTCACAATGTGTCATTCATATCCCAACATTGCAATCATAGGACCATTTCTTGATGTCACAATGTGATGAACATAACCCAATTTGATAATGTAACAATGTAATGTGTCAAATAAAAACCCTATGTCACAATGTGATGACCATAACCTTACGATGTCATGTGACGAACAAATCCTCATATCATAATCTAATGAACAAAACCTTTTCAACATTGCAATGCGATAGTGGCATAGTAAAGCATGGTTAAGCATAATCAACATGGTCGAGCATAATGAGAGACATATGGCCTTCGAAGGTTATCCATGGGCATGGTCACCCATAGTCAACCTTGGCCATCCATAGTCAACCATGAGAAACCTTAATAAAATTTGGTCCATGTCAAGCTCAACCGTGGTTAACCATAGTCTACCATGGAAAACCATAGACAACCATGGGCAAAGTCAACTATATTAAACCATACTCTTGATCGTGGTCAACAATAGCCAACCATAGTTATTAAGGTAATTTTCAACCTTATGTGATGAATATAACCTAATGTTGTAGTCTGACAAACAAAATTGGACGTTGCAACATGACAAACATAGTAATGTTGCAATGTCATGAACATAATATCATGACAATCTAGGTAATGTTTCAATGTGTCGAACATATCCTTTTCGTCGCAACATGATGAATGTAGACCCATCGTTGTAATGTGACGAACATAAGCATATTGTCACAATGTGATGAATATATCATTGTCGTCGCAATGTGACAAATGTAGCCTTGTCGTCACAATGTGATGAAAATAGCCTCATTGTCAAAATATGACACAAATATCATGTCACCATTATGTGTCAAACATTTCCAAATGTAATGTACACAACCCTGGCTAGCCATAGTCAACCATGAGAAACCTTACTAAACTTTTGTCCACATAAAGCTTAACCATGGTAACTTAAACATAGTCAACCATGGAAAACCATAGACAACCATGTGCAAGGTAAACTATATTAAATCATACTCTTGATCTTCGTCAACAATAGTTAAGTTAATGATCATCCTTATGTGATGAATATAACCCGATGTTGTAGTCTGACAAACAAAATTGGATGTTGCAACATGAAAAACATAGTAATGTTGCAATGTCATGAACATAATATCATGACAATCTAGGTAATGTTTCAATGTGTCGAACATATCCTTTTCGTCGCAACATGATGAATGTAGACCCATCGTTGTAATGTGACGAACATAAGCATATTGTCACAATGTGATGAATATATCATTGTCGTCGCAATGTGACAAATGTAGCCTTGTCGTCACAATGTGATGAAAATAGCCTCATTGTCAAAATATGACACAAATATCATGTCACCATTATGTGTCAAACATTTCCAAATGTAATGTACACAACCCTGGCTAGCCATAGTCAACCATGAGAAACCTTACTAAACTTTTGTCCACATAAAGCTTAACCATGGTAACTTAAACATAGTCAACCATGGAAAACCATAGACAACCATGTGCAAGGTAAACTATATTAAATCATACTCTTGATCTTCGTCAACAATAGTTAAGTTAATGATCATCCTTATGTGATGAATATAACCCGATGTTGTAGTCTGACAAACAAAATTGGATGTTGCAACATGAAAAACATAGTAATGTTGCAATGTCATGAACATAATATCATGACAATCTAGGTAATGTTTCAATGTGTTGAACATATCCTTTCCGTCGCAGCATGTTGAATGTAGACCCATCGTCGTAATGTGACGAACAAAAGCATATTGTCGCAATGTGATGAAGATATCACTGTCGTCGTAATGTGACACATGTAACCTTGTCGTCACAATGTGATGAAAATAGCCTCATTGTCACAATCTAACACAAATATCATGTCACCATTATGTGTCAAACATTTCCAAATGCCACTATGTGACGAACATAACTCATTGTTGCAATGTAATGTACACAACCCTCGCTAGCCATAGTCAACCATGAGAAACCTTACTAAACTTTTGTCCACATAAAGCTTAACCATGGTAACTTAACCATAGTCAACCATGGAATACCATAGACAACCATGTGCAAGGTAAACTATATTAAACCATACTCTTGATCTTCGTCAACAACAGTGAACAATAGTGAAATTAATGGTCAACCTTATGTGATGAATATAACCTGACATTGCAATCTGACAAACAAAATCATACATTGCAACATGACGGACATAGTAATGTTGCATTGTGAGGAACATAGTAGTGTCACAATCTGGGTAATGTAGTAATGTGTCAAACATATCTTTGTCATCGAAATGTGATGAACATAGACCCATCGTTGTAATGTGAATAACATACACATATTGTGGCAATTTCTCAAACATAATCTTATCGTCGCAATGTGACGAACATAGAATTATCATCGCAATGGGATTAACAAAGCCTTATGGTTACAATGTGATGACATTAATGGATGTCTCAATGTGATGAACATAGCCCTGTCATCACAATGTGAAGAACATATCCTCTCTTTGCAATGTGATGCACATATCTTAAAATTGCATTGTGAAAAAAATTCTCAAATGTCGCAATGGGACGAACATAAGCCATGGCCGCAATGTAATCTACACAAAAGCCATGGTCACAATGTAATGTAATGACGCAATGCGACAGACATATCCTCGCCTTGCAATGTGATGCACATATCCTAACGTCGCATTGTGACAGTGATTTCCAAATGTCATAATGGGATGAACTCTACCCTTGGTCACAATATGATATACACAACCCAATGTGGGAATGCGACAAACATAGACCAACATTGCAATAAGATGAACATTTTTTGATGTCGCAATGTGACGAACATAACCCACTATTAAACTATGAAAAACCTATTCCAATGCCATAATGTGACCAACAAAAACCATTTGTCGTAATTTGATGACCATAATGTTACGATGTGATCTTATGAAGAAAATCTTATGTCACAATGTGATGAATAAATCCTCATGTTGCAATCTGACAACCAAAACATTATCAACATTGCAATGCAATAGAGCCATAGTAAACTATGGTTAAACACAATTAACATGGTCCACCATAATCAGATCCACATGGTGAACGAAGGTAAACAATGGGCATGGTCGACCATTAAAAACCATGGTCAACCATAGTAAACCATGGTCATGGTGAACCACCGTCAACCATAGTCAACATTTCCTTCCCAAAGTCAACTAAGGTCTAGCAAAGATAACCATGATCATGGTCAACCATGGTCATTGTCAACTAATGTATTAATACTTTAATAATGTATTTCTACTTTAATATTGTATTTATACTTTAATAATGTATTTATTAATGTATTATTATTTTAATAATGTATTAANATTACTTTAGCAATGTATTAATTAATTAATACATTACATTATTAATGTATCAATTAATTAATACATTATATTATACATTAATGTAAATTAATACTTTAATTTATACCTTACATTTATGTATTAATGTATTAATACCTTAGTAATGTATTGTTACTTTATTGATGTATTATTTTATTAGTGTTTTAATGTCATATTTATGAACATAAGAAACCATGATATATTTATTAAGCTATTAATATGTTAATAATGTATTTATTAATATATTAATACTAAATAATAATCTATTACTTTATTTTGTTTTCTTTATTATTCTCCCCACCCTCACCCTCATATATGAGGATGGAGATATTTTTTCTCTATTATTCCCCCCCACTCACACCCTCATATATGAGGGTGGTGGGGGTTCTCGGAAATATTAGAGAAAACATATTATGTTTTCTCTAATATTACCTCCCATTATATGTTTTATCTATTATTCTCCCCACCCACACCCTCATATATGAGGGGTGGTGAGGCTAGGGGGAATAATAGAGAAAACATATTATGGGGGGTAATATTAGAGAAAAAATAATATGTTTTCTCTAATATTACCCCTCACCCTCACCCTCTTCCATACCTTAGCAATGTATTAATATATTAATTAATACTTTACATCATTAATGTAGTAATACTTTAATAATGTTTTACTAAATACATTAAGATCAATGTATTGTAATTTTAGTAATGTATTACTTTATTAATATTTTAATATATTAACAATATATTTATTAAAAATATATGAATATATTATTTTATTGAATTGATACATTAAGAAAATATTGTGTATTGTAATTTTAGTAATGTATTACTTTATTAATATTTTAATATATTTATTAAAAATATATGAATGTATTGTTTTATTAAATTGATACATTAAGAAAGTATTGTATTGTTAAGGTATTAATATTTAAAAATGTTTTACTAAATATTTTAAGGTCAATGTATTTCTTCTTTATTAACTTATTAATTTATAATTTATTAATGTCTAAATTAATTAATACAATTATGTATAATTAATTAATATATTAATATATAATTAAATTATTAATGTATCAATATATTAATACTTTAGTAATATATTTATTAAAAATATATTAATGCATTATTTTATTAAATTAATACATTACACTGTATATTAATGTATTAATGTCATTTATAGTCATGGCCATAAAAAAATATTTATTTATTTATTTATTAATACTTTAATAATGTATTTATTAATGTATTATTACTTTATTAATGTAGTTTTATATTAATGTTATTTTGTTAGTGTATGCATAGTTTAATAATCTATTAATTACTAAGTATTAATATATTAATGTAATTAATACATTACAATATTTATATATTAATAATTTAATATGTTACATTATACATTATTAGTATTTTAATTTATACATTGTATTAGAGGAATATTATAATGTATTGTTATTGTATTAATATTTTAATAATGCTTTACTAAATACATTAAAGTTAATGTATTTCTACTTTATTAATGTATTAATATATAAATTAGTTAATACATTACATTATTAATTCGTTACTTTATACACTAATGTAAATTAATACATTAATTTATACATTACATTAAAAAATTAATGTATCATTACATTATTAATATATCTATCAATTAATGTATATACTTTAATGCATTTATTAATAAAAATACCTTTAATGAATGCATTTATTAAAAAAACTGCATTTATTAATGCATTTATTATATTATTAATGCATTGCTTTATTACTGTATTAATAATTTAGCAATGTATTAATTAATAATATAATAATGTAATAATTAATTAGTACATTACATTATTATTATATTAATCAATTAATATGTTACATTGTACAGTAATGTAAATCAATACTTTATTTTACGAGGAGACCATTAATTAATTAATTATTAACAATTAAGTAATTAATTATTATAATTTAATAAATTATTAATAATTAGTTTTAGAAAATTAAAGATAATTTTTTATTTATTACATTTAAAATGTATTAATTTATTAAAGTGACGTCATTTTCCACCTTTTTAAAATTAATGGCGTCGATCGAAGTATATCAACCACTTTTAACATAAACCTGGTTGTTGCTAGTAAATAATGTATATAAGATATATGTGATATTTGTGAGAGGTGTAAGACCACTTTTTACGTAAACGTGGTTGTTGCTAGCAAATAATGTATATAAGATATATGTGATATTCATGAGAGGTGTAAGAAGAGTGACGTAGGGGGTACTAGGTAGGGATAACGGGAGAATGGGAAGGTTGAAGTAATAAAAGTACAATTATAAATAAAACCAACTAAGGTAGGTAGGAATAATGGGAGAATGGGAATGCTGAAGCAATGAAAGTACAATTATAAATAAAATCTATAAATAAAACCAACTAAGGTAGGTAGGGATAAATGATGAAGTAATGAAAGTACAATTATAAATAAAATATGCTGAAGTAATGAAANATCTATAAATAAAACCAAGTAAAGGTAGATATACTTTTATATAGTTTTTTATAGGTAGGGGGTACGTAGGTAGGGATAACGGGAGAATGAGAATGCTGAAGTAATGAAAATACAATTATAAATAAAATCTATAAATAAAACCAATGAAAGGTAGATATACTTTTATATAACCAACTAAGGTAGGTAGGGATAATGAGAATTCTGAAGTAATGAAAGTACAATTATAAATAAAATCTATAAATAAAACCAACTAAAGGTAGATATACTTTTATATAATTTTTTAAAAGTACAATAATTTATAAATGAAATCTATATATAAAATCAACTTCTAAGTAAAGGTAGATATACTTTTATATAATTTTTTAAAAGTACAATAATTTATGTATGTGAGAAATTGTGATTACATTGTATTTCAGGTATATATATATATATATATATATAAAATTGTGATGACATTGTTGTTGAATAATGATGAAATCTACAAAGTGGTTAGTTTTTTTCTTCGAGTAAAGATTAGATTTTGTTGAAGAGTAATAAATGGATTTGGAAATGATTTTGTTTTCACATTTTATGAAAATAATGAAGAGTTCACATAATTGCAAATGCAATTCTTGGTATGACACTATTTTGATTCTTGAAGTTTGGCTAGCTAACTAAACATTGTATATCATTCACTGATTTTATATTTTGATTCCTGTAATTCAAGGAGTTTAATAAACATACTTTGAATTATATTGGATCTATCAACTTGTCTTTATTGATAAATCCCTAAATTACTTGTTTGTGGAATTAGAACATGGCATGGGCAATTATAATATGTGAATTGGTTATAGGTTATAGCTTGGCATAATTCCGTAGCTGCCATGATAGTTTTTTTGAAATGAACAAACACTTAACTTATGATGTCAAGTCCATTTTGAAACATTTTGTAAATTTCTAAGATCTAGGCCATATACCCGTCATCATATTGACCCTTAAATTTGTTTTACTGTCAAGAATGCAGTGAACATATAGGAGAGGCTCTTGGTCTCTCTCCACAAATATTAGACAAGGGGAGTCCCCAATATTCAAAAAATTCATTTAGGTAGGTCACATATATCTACACTATAAGAACTTGCACAAAAATATGCATGCATAAGCTCCCATGAATTAGGAAGTTGGGGGAGACAATGTGCATTTAAAATTTGTATACACTGTCTCCCTCCATTCACATCCATCTATACACATTGTCTTCCCCAAAAGCACATTGTCTTTCTCCATCCACACCCATCTATGCACATTGCCTCTGCCCACTCTTACCCATCTAACAAGTTGTATGCATTTTTATTAGGTTTTTTCACATTAACATTGTTTAATCAAATATAATGTCTAGTTTAATTATTAAAATAAAAAAAAACATAAAACCTAAAGTTTTCACTACCTTTCAACTTCCAGTTTTAAAAATGATTTTATGCATGATATAACCTTACATATATTATTTTTCTAGTTACAAAATATGAGCAATTCATCCTTTCATCTAGTAGTACATTACTTTGAAATCAAGAAAAAATGAAAAATGAAAATTAATATCCCATGGTCTCTACATTAAAACATAAAAAACCAAATATTTTTTCACAAAGGTTGGAAGTATTGGTAATTACAACAATGTTTTTGTTAATTTTGAAAGTGAAATATTTAAATTGAAATTTTTAAGTTAAATTTTAATAATTAAAATTACATTACATAGTTAGAAAACTTGTTTCATGACTAATTAAAAGTCGAGAATAAATTGTAATGTACTTACAAAATGAAGAAGATATTTAAAAGAGAAAGATAGAGTGTAATGAGTTTGATTTTTAAATTTTTAAAAATAAGAAAAAGATAAATTGATATTTTTAATGTAAAATTTAGTAAAATTAATTTTAGATGATTAAAATTTCAAATATTAATAATTAATAAGAATATAAAAAAATACTTATTCCATTTTAATATGAAAATAATAATAAACACAACTTATCAAATCAAATCAAAATGAAAAACATTTAACCTCTCAAAAATATAAATAAGGAAAACCTCTAAACAAAAATATGCCAAAAATGAAAACATTTAACCTCCCAAAAATATACATATAGAAAAACCTCTAAACAAAAATATGCAAAAACATTAAAAAGCAATGATCTTATCCATTGAAGTAACAAAGTCTTGAATTCTGAGAAATTGAAAGAATTGCATATTGGGAACCATCCTGCCCTCAACAGCCATGGAAGGCAGAGGCAGAGGCTCTACCTGTTCTTTCTCCGTCAAGCCCTACTCTGCAGGCATACTACGCGTCCAAGCCATTGAGTCATGCCTAGCAAATGTTCCCCAATTTTTCTACCTTTGCTGGTAGATGCATACTACACAGTGGTTCAGCGTGCCATTTCCATAGCTACTACTCCTTACAACTGTTGGATCATTTACATGGGCACTCTCTTCTTCTCCTTGATTACCTACATGTTCAATGGTTTTGCAGAACTTTCAGTGATAATTCAAAATCTTCCTACATTTTACAAGTAGAGATACCTTCTCTTTTTCCATGCCTGGGCCTACTCACTGCCCATTTGGGTGTTGAGAATTCCAATTTCACTTTTGGAGGCCGAAATATGGGTTTTATTAACTTATTATGTCGTTGGATACGACCCTTATGTTGGAAGGTGAGCATCCTCTTCATTAGAGCTTGCATCAAGTTGGAATTGAATTTGAATCTTCTTCAAGCTCACTGTTAAAAAAAAAAACTATTGGATTTTAATAAAATTTTAATTATGTAATTAACTTGGAAAAATAAATTATNTGTAGCTAGGTCAAGTGGCTATGAAGTAGAAGGCCAAACTGGCATAACAGGAACCTATCCCACCCAATGTCACCACGATGGGGAGGTTCTTTCTCTTTAGGGAGGTTAGGCCCAGGGGAGATGTCCCCGATAACCTAGGGCTTTGAAGAGGCAAAGGTTTAAAAGTCAAAGTAAAGTTCCCCCTTCACAGGTCACCACCAAAATAGATAGTCCTGGCTAAACAACCAATAATGAAGTGTAGGCCCAAAGAAGAACACCTGCCCAGAACAAAGAAATAGAAAACCAATATATATATGCAAGCTATGATTCAATGGGTTAGTACTTCATAAGACTATCTGATATCAATATATAAGCAATTGTAACAATAAATATTGACGAAGTCAATGTTTGTTAATGTAACAATGAAATAATATTACTTCACCAATAAATATCAAGATGATGTAGCAATCAATGTATCCAATCAATCCTCATTCAATAAATGCATCAAACCACCATCGAATTGCTTAATAAATGAAAATTTGCTGCGTCAAGATGAAATAACCAAGGGTGACGTCAACCTTTTAGGGTTAGTAATTAGTTAGGGTTTCAATTTATAAGAGGTTTTGAGAGTTGTTTCAATCACTTTCACTTCAACGTTGGAGGCTAAAATTAGTGCCTAAGGGTTAATGGAGTCAATTTAGAAGAGGATGCAAGGGTTGAAGGAAACTAAGGACTGGAGAGAAGGGTTTTGAAGTGCTGCTATGGCAGGGCCTCAGAATCAAAACCCTAGAGGAGAGAGGCTCACTCTAGTGTTGCTAAATCAAGGCCTTGTGCTCTCTCCTCCTTCCTCAGGTCAACTTGGAGAAAACGGCTAGCATGAAAGATAAATCAAGACTAGAGAGTGTGATGAGGGAGAGTGTTGCTAAGGCAAGGCTCTATCACCAAAACCTAGAAGCAGGATGACCCTAGGTGTAGATAACCTAGGCCTGGGACGTCTCCTCCTTCTTGACTTCGGAAAGTACGGCTAGATCAGGGAGAAAAAGAAATAAGAGTGTAGCTATGGCTAGGCTCTTCCTTCCTTCTTCAATGGATGAATATTTCTCTTTTAGAGGACATGAAACAATGACCTACTTGTGTGCTTGTCACCTAGGGTTTTTGATCAACAATTTATTAATATATGCAAGAATATAAGACTACAACCATTCAATCAAGAAGTTTTGCAGAAAAAATACTTACATATCGCCATGAAATAGCATGCAAACCCTAGTTGTAAACCTTCCTTCAAGAGAAATGCCAAAAATGCCAAGAAATGCCTTCCTTCAACAAGTGCGCCTCACTAAATCATCCAATAACCCTAATAGGGTGCAAAAATCAGACCTCACTAGGAGAGTGAGTGATGAGTTATGTCAAAATGAGGATAAAACTCCTCAATATATAGTGTATCAATGACCTTAATTAATTTTAGGTCATAAAAAATGGTCGACAAGACCAGACTACTGTTTTTACATTAAATTGTCAAATTAAAACCCTAACTGAGTTGTAATAAAGGTAAAATCCCCTTCAAGGGAGGCGCTAGAACTATTTAGGGAAGATGAGACATCTAGGAGCAAAACATTATCCCCCCAGGGCTTCTCCAACATGCCACACATGCCACTGCTGCCCAGTCCGCCTCCAAGAATGACCATGAAGTTGGATGCCGTCATGGTAAGGATGGGGACACTCTGAGCCTTCCAAGGCCAACGTTCCACTGAAAAGGGGTCATTCCCCCTAGGCCAGGCTCTGCCAAAGTGCCTTTGGTGAAACATCCTCTTCTTCTTCAGTGCAAAACCTCGAGCAAACACTATCCTGTCTTTGCCCCTCTAACAGGGTCTCAACAACCATCTAATGGGCTCTTCATCCCCATGGAGGTCCNCCCCATGTGTACCGGTCCAAATGGTACCTGTCCGTCGGGCATAGTCCTGCACATAAAAAACTACGCCCTCCATGGGCTCATTAGTCACAAGGATCATAACAATGTCAATCACATTTCATCATTAATATTATCAAACATATGCATAAAAACCCTGATATATCTTTCAATAGCTCAAAGATATTACAAAAATCAACAATACAAGATCGAAGAAAAAGACAAGACATCCTATTGGGTTAACATCCACAAGAGAAGGGAAGTTCCCAAGAAGGTTTCATCCAAGCCATGTAAACGAGGTGATGTGGCTAGGGGATGTCCAGACAAATGGGTAGAGTGACAGCCAGGGATGCATAATGTTATCTGTGGGTGCCTTTGTAAAAGGCAAGTTGTACCCGTCATGGATGCAATTTTTTCCAAGCCCGTTCTTGCCTTTATTCTTTTTTTATTTGCTTTTTCCTTCTTCTTTTTCTTTTTATTCAAGGTCTAACCAGAGGACATTGCCTTGGCATGGTGACCAGAGCTAACAGTGTTACCCACAAGTACTTTCTCAGAGATGAGAAGGCTGGCTTGTGATGAGACCCCCTTTCCCTTGGCCATGCAACCAAAGGTCACTGCCCTGGCGTGGTAACCAGATAATGGAAATGTCATACTGTTAGGTACCCATGAACCTAATAGGATGGCTCATGATGAGACCCCCTATCCTCTTGGCTAGGTCTTGTTTATTATTTTTTGAGTCCCTCTTGTTTCTTACTGAGAGGCTTTTTATTGCCTTCTCGGGGATCCCTCGGCGAAGCATCTTGAGGTTTTATTTCTAGGATTTTATCTTTTACCAACTACTTTTACCTTCTGGGCCTTTAGCCCCTTCTTCCCACGAGATAAGGTGCAACCCTACAAACAGGTCAATCCAATGCCCAGACCAGGGGAATAGGATAAATGAGCGGGAGATAAGATGAAAAAGTGGCAGTATGATGGGAGCGGACGATGGCTCTTCAGAAATCCCCCCTATGGAAAACCAACACCCATGGGTACAGGCTTGCTAGGACACCCTATTAATCTCCCCAAACATGGTCAAGTGGGTTAATGTAAGATCCGAGCATTCGTCAGAGACAAAAGGGGTCAAACACATATATCCAAAGGTCATAATGATCAAAAGTGACACATACCATGATACCTGGACCAATTACCTCATGGAGCAAGAGCCTTCTCCGATACAAGACCAAGCCAATGGTGATGGATGCTGCTGCTGATAAGACAAATCTGATGAAATAAGAAAAGGATGGGTCCTCCAGGGCCATGCTCAGGTCAATCCTTCTCTCAGTACTCCATGTCTAGGACCTGTGGGCCTCGTGACATGATCTCCTAGTTATCCCTAGAAATCGAGGATAACACGTCTGACATGGACATGACATAACATATTTACACCAAATATGTCCCACATGGACATGACATCACATTTTTATACCAACTCCATCTTAAAATGGTTTATTACATTGGAGTTTGAACAATTTAATAAGCATTGGGACTGAACTGTCATCCTAAGATATTGAGTTTGAACAATTTAATAAGCATTGGGAGTGAACTGTCGTCCTAAGATATTGGTCATTTGGTTCAGTTTTGACATATTTGGAATGGGAGAAGACTGATCACAACATCTTCCAAATGACTCACCGTTCAATTAATTTTTATGAAAGATTAACATTCAAATTTAATTATTTACCTACTACCACTTTTATTAAAATTTAATCCAATTTCACGATCCCTATAGTGCCATGCGACACTCTGCATGCAAGGGTTGACCTTGATCGTGGACATTTTTGAAACATCTCTAGGTTATTGCGTCAGTTGGATTTATTGCAAAACATATGAAGGTTACCGCGGTCGAACACATCAGCGAAAAGGCTACCAAAGAAGAAGCTCATGCTAAGTAGGCTATAGTAGCCGAGGAAGCAGTTGATCAAAACCACCATTGGAGTGGAAAAATATACATATGAATTGAAATGTCCCTACCTTGGAGCTCAAAGAAGCCGAGGTTTCTAAGTGCCAGAAGAAGCTGAGCTTGTTAAATAAGTTTTTGTAGTTGAAGCTCCTGTCGATGTTGCTGCTGTTAAAATGGAAGCAAAAGAAGAGGGTGAAAATCATTGAACAAGGAAGAGTTAAAATGGAAGCATAAGAAGAGGGTGAAAATCATTGAACAAGGAAGAGGCATGTCTTGAAGTTATTCTTTGTTGCTTTTATTTGCCACTGAAGCTCCTAGACGTTGCAATTTCAGCTTATGAAATCCTTGCTACAATGGATATTTTTCAGCATGGAATCAATTAGTTATTCATTTCAAGGCCTACCATATGAGAAAAACGGTGATAGAAAACAATAGATTCCAGGTATAGATATTCTATTTTTACTAATATGAAGATCTATGATTACCATGTTCCCAAGGAAATTGTTTTTTTATTTGAGAAACATTTAGATCCATCTTTCCTCTGCAACAAAGCATTTATCAATTGACTATCTAATAATCACTGTGATGGATTGTTTGTGCACGTTGTTGCACCCGTTGGAATTATTGCAAGTGAAGAACATGTGGATGTCGTAGAGGAAGCTATGAAACTTATCGAACCCATGACTGAAAATGCCTTAAAAACAACGAAGAGGTGCTTTTTTGTAGATATATTTTGTAGAAAATATCTGGCAGTGTTCTTGCGAGTGCCATGGTCATATGGTTTCTCTTTGAATAGCTGAATTACCACTTCCTTACAATTCTTTACCTCGCTTTGGTTCTGTCCATGTCAGCATTTGTTTCTTTGGTCAAATGTCGTGGTGTTCATCAACATGTTAGTGTTTGCTCTATTTGCAGTATTTTGGCGTCAATCTATAAAGGGTTTAACCATTGAATATATATTCACTAGTAATTATTCACTATAAACATTAATATTTATTTTTAAATTTCAATATAAATTATATAAAAAATCATCCATATTAATAAATTCTTTCTAAAATTTTAACTTTAATATTTATATTGTATCTTTAAACTTAAATTTAATTATTATTTATTTTATTTTATTTTATTAATTATTTTTTTTCAATTTCATTTTATCTCATTTTTTATGCTTACAACTAAATTTGGAACAAGTCTCCGCCAAGGATGCGCCCAATTGCTCTGCCCAAGGATATATTTCTTGATGCAGTTATTGCTCTCAGAGATCAAATTAACCGATCAAAGTGGAGGTGTGAGGTGACAACACGTGACAAACAATTGGAGGTGCAAACAAATAAAATAGTTTGAATTGATTGCTAGCAGTTTCAAAGGGATGGTTTTAGAAAACCTGTCAACCAGTTGACAGGTTTTCTACAAAACCTATCCCTAAGGATGCCTTTGAAATAATAATAAATAATGTATATAAGATATATGTGATATTCGTGAGAGGTGTAAGAAGAGTGATGTAGGGGGTATGCAGGTAGGGATACGTGTAGTGTAGTGTTAGGGGGTACATAGGGAGGGATACATGTAAGAAGAGTGAATTATGTATAATAAAAATAGTCAACACCCCCAAAAAAACCTGATGTGGCACCTTTGTATAGGTGACATGTGGCAGTAAACTAAGAGCATCACGTGGACTAAGCTAAGCCAATGTTTCCACGTCATTAAAACAATGGAAAAACAAAAAACTTCAAAATGCCATAAGTTTTGATCCGAGAGTTGAAATGAGGAAAATTTTATGTCGCCAAAAATTTCTCGAGGAGACGAAGAGGATAGGATTATATTAAAAAATATAAATTATGAAAACAAAAAATCACTCAAACTAGGAAACCAAAATCAAACCTATGCCAAATTCCAAGAGTTATATATAAGAATCCTCACACAAATAAAACTCAAAACACCTATTGTAAAAAGTTATAATTTTTATTTTAGATTTTATTCTCTGTTCCAACATTAGGCTCCATCTGGGATTGTGTCTCCCTGCGAGGAAGGAAAGAACAACAAACTAAGTGCCTTCGTTATTGGTAATGGAGTCTTTATTTTCCAAATTCAAATAAAACTAAAGTTTTTTGTTACTTTTAAATATTAATATCATATAAAAAGTATTAGAATTATTGATAGTTCTAATAAAAAACATGTTGAACTCTTGGTTTCAAGAAAGGCTATTAAAGAATTCCTTTATCAAAATGTACTATGGAGTTATCTAGGTAATTAATTAGAATCAAGCTAAAACATTAGATTTCAAATCGATGACTGTCTTAACTCAAGGGAAAAATTAGTTCCTTTATTTATTATAAATAAGACTCAGTTGGATCAGAATATGGAGAATATTGAAAATAACTAATAACAAGGTATGAGGGAAGATATGTCGTAACATTTTATTTATCTTTGTGGGATGGGGGAAATCAATGTATCAAGAACACTCTAGGATGATAACTGTTAAATATTTATAATTTAATAGAACTGTCTACATGTTAAAAGTAAACCCTGAGATTAATACCTTCTCAAAATTAACCATCTCTGTTCCTATGAGTATAAAAATGGTATTTTAATTTGTTCTTTTAAGTTTCCCTTGAGAAAAGTATCAATTATCATCTAATATCACAACTCAGGTTTATAAGAAATTACTCTAAGTATACCATTCCAATAGAGATAAAGGAACAAATAAATTTTGACCTTAATTGTAAAAATAACATGTTTGAGATTTTATCCATCAATTAATTCTATTATTTATATAGAGAATAGGATAAATGTAAGTGATTAGAAGATTTTAGTTTCATTTATTCAATCTAAATTAATCTAATCAGTAACACGACTACAAATAAATTCAATTACAAATTAAAACAAAACATCTATACAAATTGAAAAACAACTTTGCAAAATGGAAAGTGAATGCTTGGTTTCAAGGTTATTTAAAAACAATTTTGATCCCATTCTAAATTTATGAAATGCTTAATCAAGTGATTTCATATTTCCAATTTAACTAGGAAAACATTTCATTAATTAAATTACAAACTCTTTCTTTGCAAATGTTTGAGAAAAACATGAATAAGAATTGCAGTAGAAGAGTAATGAGCAACTTACCATGTAATTGATTTTCATATTTGCAATGACCGAATGTTGAAGAATCCACATAACCTGGTGATTTCAAGTGGGCTACAAAAGGATCTTCATACTGATAGACAATAGCCACTTGATCATGCATGAGTTTATCATCCTAGTTTAAAAAATTCTTGTCAAGGATCTCTACTCCAGTGATGAGGTAAGGTTGCTCCATATGTGTATCTCCATGTTCAATATTTTCATCAAGCTCCACATATTTAAGAACTGGAAAAAACAATAAAATTACTTGACATCCTTCTTCATAACTTTTATAGTCATCATGCACCAATGATATGCAAAAAAGTTTATTGTCAAAAATTTGCATTACTGGTTTTAAAGGCAACTCTCCAGAATTCATTTTTGCCTCAAAAGGATGCTGATGGTTTCCTTTAAGAACAATAATAAACAACATATCCTCGTCAACTGTAATTCTTTGAGGATTACCCTTTGATGCCAATATGTCTTCTTTATTTTTTTCTTGAAGCTTTATTTCATAATTGTAATATAGAATATCACTATTGTAAAATTCCATGTCTTTTGATGTAGAAATATGCTCCTCATAATCTTGATATTTCTCATATACAAGCTGATTCTTCAAAACTTTTAAAACTTCAATTTCAGAAATTTTCATTTCATGAAATTGATGAAAGGATGGTTGCATATGGATTGCCTGATTTTCATTAAATCTTGAAGCAACAATTTGATCATAAGAAATACAATTAGAAACATTTGAACTAATGTCAAATCTATCTATAAATTTTCTATCATCAACTTGAAATAATTCAAACTCTAGTGAAAAACTGTATACATTTTTATAATCATCATTATTAATAACAATTTTTTAGCAATTTGAAGACTTAGAACAATGGCATGTTTCTTGTTGGATTGATCATAACCAAATTCTTGAACAAAATTAGAATTGTCAAAAGATGTTTCTTGAAAAATTATTTGATCTTTTTCATCTTTACTGTTATGATACATTTGTTTTTCCAACACTTATTTTCCTTCTTCATCAGAAAATCGTTGCTAATCACCTACACAATTGATACAAAAATCAGCTTTGCAATCATTAAAATATTGTTGATTTGAAATAAAAGGCTTATCTTGTTCGTTAGCAATATGAAGCAAAGAAAAAGATACATTTTATTCGTCTTGTTCTTCTTCTTCTCTCTGCTTCTTTGTGTTTGGCTATTGATAATTTATTTGACTAGGAAGTTTTACACATGCCCAAAAATCATTTTCAATTTCCTCAGCATCAATATACATTTGTTCCAACGTTGGGGACTTTCTTTCTCTGAGATAAAAAACCAAATTGGGATGATGTGCTAATGCATAGTATACCTTGAAAACTTCTTTAGAAGGATGAATCTCAACAAACAAATTATGATATAAGCTCTGAAATCTTCTGTTGAATTTCATAACAATTTCATAACAATTTCATCATTTCTTATTTTAACAACATAAAACTCAGACAAGTATTGATGATGATATTTTCTTTCATTCCATTTGTGCAAGAAAACATCATGAAATTCATCCCAAGAAAAAATTGATTCAGCTGGTAATTCTTTAAACCATCTCTTGACCTCACCTACTAAAGAAAGAGTGAATATTCTCATAAGGACATCTTCATATTGAATTTCTAAGAAATTTATGAGATGTTCAAAGTCTGCCATATTCTTTTCTGGTGTAGTGTCATCATCTCCATTGAATATGGGAAGATACTTGAAAATTTTGGAAAGTAAATCATGAAGAACTAATGGAAATTTGAGAGGTTTATATCTATTTAAAGTCCGATGATGGATACTTACAACCTGATCACATGATATATTAGAGACCAGAGGGAGGGGTGAATTAATATCATTCTTAATTGTTTTACAAGACTGACTAGGATTTAGAGGAATATGAATTTGATCAAGAAAGCTTTCATAAGACGTTTAAGCATATGTTTGATCATTATTTTCAGAAGGAAATAATAGCAAAGATGCAGTTCTTTTTTTAAAGTATGAGATCTAGTTTTGGCTTTATGATTCTTTGGATAAACAAGAGAGAAAAAAATCATTTCTAAAAATATTTGACAAAGAAACAAATGACTAACAATAGATCTAAAATATCTTGAAAGAAAATTGTCATTTGGTACTTGATAATTCTGAAACAATTCTTCATTTCTTTGTCAAAGTCTGACCTTCCAGTGAAATCATTGGTGGATTTTTCAAATCACAGAGTTGCTAGGTGAAAAATTGGTATAGCCAGTATGTGTGTTTGAATCTCGTTCACCCTCAAGAATTAGATCCGATCTTTTTCGTATACCTAGGGAAGATGAAACTTTCAAATCCGTCCTCGACAACAACACCAAAAAATGTTGTTACTAGAGTTGACTCTAGGCTGCAATAGTGCCAAGCCTAGTACATTTTCAACCAAATTCTGACTAGTAAGTTGACTCTTCCATTCAAAGGGGTCTCCCTCATATGATTTCACAATATGAGCTGCTCAATCTTATCAAACATCACTTAAACATTAAACCACAATGGCTAGATTTAAGATAATAAAATGAAGGTTAAGCAGGGCAAAGGAAATAAGACAACAAACTGAATAAAAGGTAGTAAACCTCTCAGATAAGTAGCCTAAATCTATTGGGAATAGAGTCTCAATCAATTAGAGCACTGTAACTTAATAATGAAAGGTTGAAGGAAAGAGAAGACAATGGATCTCAACAATATAGAGGGCGAATGCAATCTCTATAAAACTGAGATGAAGAAATGACCATTTACTAGGAATTGACAAGGATGAATCCAACAAAAGGACAATGAATACATTATCAGGGTTATGATTGATATTGATTAAAACACATTAAAAATAAAGGTCATGTCTTATTCACACTAAGACAGAGGAAATTCTCTATTTTCAAATGATTATTTTATAATTTACAACAGTGGAAGTAGTACCAAGTAGTACCAAACTGTTGCACATCCAACCCTAACAATAATCTTAAAGTAATTTAGAAAATAGCAGTGATGGAATATTAAGAATCTTAAAACAAAAAATAGAAAAGAAGAACAAGGCTCTCATTGAAATGAGCAATGAATCCAATCACTTAAAACTTGTTGTCTGAGAATATTTACAACAACCCTATGGGCTTACAAAATATACAGTATTGCTGCTCAAAGTATTCATAATATTCCCTCTCTTGGCTTAGTCTTCATTTGCCTCTTTTATCCTTTCAATGCTGAGTAACTAATTCCTTTCAAACTGGAAATAGTTGCCAACTGATGCCTAGAAATCTCCTCCCAAATCTGAAACTAATCTTCAAAATAGAATAATTGTTGAAATTAATTTGGAACTTTCGACACCTTTTTTATTTTAATTAATCCATATGTGAGCTCCAGTTGGCGATTATCCTCTCCAATATCTGTAAAATAGCCACGAATATTTATTAAAAAATAATTAAAATCTAAAGCAAAACTAAATGAAAAACCACTTCTCGATAGAGAATGAAACTTAAGAACAAAAATAGATTCCCAAATATGTATCCCAAATAATTTTCCAGCTGTTATATTATTGGCGTATGAACAATCTGGAGTGAGATCTAAATCTGGAAAACATTTTAGTTATTAAATTTTCCTTAAAATCACACTCAGAAAACTAGTTTATTTTAATTTCGTAGCCTATTTTCTGCTGAATTTTTGGAGTATTTAATGATCATATTTGGCTGGATATATGTTTCTATATTGTTCTCCTCGATCTTATCTTTCAAACGAGTCCTCACAGACCGAATTTTGTGACGTCCTGAAGTCATGGTTATGAAACAGTTTAAGTGCAATATGGCGCATGGTAAGTTCATTTTAGGTACTTTTAAAAAGGTAAAAAATAAATATCCCACATACATGAGCTAAAATTACACTTAATATTTTATATACAAAAATATTCAGAAAATTAAAGAGAGATCGTGGAGTAGAGAAAGATTAGTAAATACAATATTAATTTAAATTTGATTAAAAATTTATATTATATAATATATATAAAATAATGTATATAAGATATATGTGATATTCGTGAAATGTGTAAGGTGAGTGATGTAATATAAAATTAAAAAAATATATACAATATAATAAAATTAATATTATATATAATAAAAATAATCAATCCCCAAAATAATATGTGTTACTTTAAATTTTTTTTTATGTGGCGCTTTTGTAAATATAAAATATATATAATAAAATAATCAATCCCCCAAACTTCAAAATAATATGATGTGTTACTTAAAAAAAACCTAATGTGGCGCCTTTGTAAATATAAAATATATATAATAAAATAATCAATTCCCTAAAAGTTATCTTAAAAAAAAAAATTCCCTAAAAGTTATCTTAAAAAAAAAAAATCTTGATGTGGTGCCTTTGTAAATATAAAATATATATAATAAAATAATCAATCCTTCAAAATAATCTGATGCATTACCTTGGTATAGGTGACATGTGGCGGTAGCTCCAAAATAATAAAATTAATATTATATACAATAAAAATAATCAACCCCCCAAAATAACCTGATGTGTCACTATAATAAAATTAATATTATCTCAAAATAATCTGATGTGTTACTTTAAAAAAAAAAAACTGATGTGGCGCCTTTGTAAATATAAAANAAAATATATATAATAAAATAATCAATCCCCCAAAAGTTATCTTAAAAAAAAAAACCCTGATGTGGCGCCTTTGTAAATATAAAATATATATAATAAAATAATCAATCCCCCAAAATAACCTGATGCATCACCTTGGTATAGGTGACATGTGGCGGTAGCTCCAAAATAATAAAATTAATATTATATACAATAAAAATAATCAACCCCCCAAAATAACATGATGTGTCACTATAATAAAATTAATATTATATACAATAAAAATAATCAACTCCCCAAAATAACCTAATGCATCACCTTTATATAGGTGACATGTGGCGCTTTGTTATTTTATTATATTGTATATATTTTATATTTACAAAGGCGCCAATATAATATTAATTTTATTATTTTGGGGCTACCGCCACATGTCACCTATACAAAGCGGCGCCTTTGTAAATATAAAATATATATAATAAAATAATCAATCCCCCAAAAGTTATCTTAAAAAAAAACCCCTGATGTGGCGCCTTTGTAAATATAAAATATATATAATAAAATAATCAATCCCCCAAAATAACCTGATGCATCACCTTGGTATAGGTGACATGTGGCGGTGGCTCCAAAATAATAAAATTAATATTATATACAATAAAAATAATCAACCCCCCAAAATAACCTGATGTGTCACTATAATAAAATTAATATTATATACAATAAAAATAATCAACTCCCCAAAATAACCTGATGCGTCACCTTTATATAGGTGACATGTGGCGCTTTGTATAGGTGACATGTGGCGGTAGCCCCAAAATAATAAAATTAATATTATATTGGCGCCTTTGTAAATATAAAATATATACAATATAATAAAATAACCAACCCCCCAAAATAACCTGATGTGTCACCTTTGTATAGGTGACATGTGGCGGTAGCCCCAAAATATTAAAATTAATATTATATACAATAAAAATAATCAACCCCCAAAAATAACCTGATGTGTCACTATAATAAAATTAATATTATATACAATAAAAATAATCAACCCCCCAAAATAACCTAATGTGTCACCTTTGTATAGGTGACATGTGGCGGTAGCCCCAAAAATAATAAAATTAATATTATATACAATAAAAATAATCAACCCCCCAAAATAACCTGATGTGTCACTTTGTATAGGTGACATGTGGCGGTAAAATAGGAGCCCCAAAAATAACTTGATGTGGCGCCTTTGTAGATATAAAATATATACAATATAATAAAATTAATATTATATACAATAAAAATAATCAACCCCCCAAAATAACCTGATGTGGCACCTTTGTATAGGTGACATGTGGCAGTGGCCCCAAAAATAATAAAATTAATATTATATACAATAAAAATAATCAACCCCCCAAAATAACCTGATGTGTGACTATAATAAAATTAATATTATATACAATAAAAATAATCAACCCCCCAAAATAACCCGATGTGTCACCTTTGTATAGGTGACATGTGGCGGTAGCCCCAAAAATAATAAAATTAATATTATATACAATAAAAATTATCAACCCCCCAAAATAACTTAATGTGTCACTTTGTATAGGTGACATGTGGCGGTAAAATAGGAGCCCCAAAAATAACCTGATGTGGCACCTTTGTAAATATAAAATATATAAAATATAATAAAAATAATATTATATACAATAAAAATAATCGACCCACCAAAATAACCTGATGTGTCACCTTTGTATAGGTGACATGTGGCAGTAGCCACAAAAATAATAAAATTAATATTATATACAATAAAAATAACCAACCCCCAAAAAATAACCTGATGTGTCACTATAATAAAATTAATATTATATACAATAAAAATAATCAACCCCCCAAAATAACCGGATGTGTCACCTTTGTATAGGTGACATGTGGCGGTAGCCCCAAAAATAATAAAATTAATATTATATACAATAAAAATAATCAACCCCCAAAACTAACCTAGTGTGTCACTTTGTATAGGTGACATGTGGCGGTAAAATAGGAGCCCCAAAAATAACCTGATGTGTCACCTTTGTATAGGTGACATGTGGCGGTAAAATATGAACACCATGTGGACTAAGCTAAGCGAGTGCTACCACGTCTTTGTATAGGTGACATGTGGCGGTAAAATAGGAGCACCATGTGGACTAAGCTAAGCCACTGCTACCACGTCATTAGCCTTTGTAAATATAAATTAATAAAATATATACAATATAACAAAATTAATATTATATACAATAATAATAATCAACCCCCCAAAATTAATAAAATATATACAATATAATAAAATTAATATTATGTACAATAAAAATAATCAACCCCCCCAAAATAACCTGATGTGGCGCCTTTGTATAGGTGACATGTGATGTGGTGCCTTTGTATAGGTGACATGTGGCGGTAAAATAGGTGCACCATGTGGACTAAGCTAAGACAATGCTACCACGTCTTTGTATAGGTGACATGTGGCGGTAAAATATGAGCACCATGTGGACTAAATTAAGCCACTGCTACCACGTCATTAAAACAATGGAAAAACAAAAAAATTCAAAATTCCATAACTTTTGATCTGATCTGAGAGTCGAAATGAGGAAAATTTATATCGCCGGAAAGTTATCAAGAAGAAAAAGATGATAGGATTATTAAAAAAGGTAAATTATGATTTGTTTTTTACTCAAACTAGGAAAGCAAACCTATTACAAATTCCAAGAATTTTATATAAGAACCATCACAAAAATAAAACTCATAAAAATTTAAATTTTTTATTTTAGATTTTATTCTTTGTTCCAACATTAGGCTCAATTTGGGGATTGTGGATCCTTGCGAAGCACGGAAGAACATCAGACTAAGTGCCTTTGTTATTGGTAATCGAGTCTTCATTTTCCAAATTCAAATAAAAATTTATTCAAATAAAACTAAAACGTTTTTGTCACTTTTCAATACTAATCTCATATAAGAAGTATTAGAATTATTGATAGTTCTCAAAACATGCTGAAATCTTGGTTTCAAGAAAGACTATTAAAGAGTTCCTTTATCAAAATGTACTCTGGAGTTGTCTAAGGTATTTAATTAGAATCAAGCTAAAAAGTTAGATTTCAAACGGATGATTGTCTTAACTCAAGGGAAGAATTAGTTCCTTTATTTATTATAGATAAGACTTAGTTGGATTGGAATATGGAGAATATTGAAAATAAATAATAACATGGTATGCATGAAGATATGTAGTTACAGTTCATTACATTTATCATAGACATTGCTTCACTGCCAACAAACCTGTTCAATACCTCGATGAAGGTATCTATATTCCCCAATCCTGAATTTCCTTTCACCATCCCATTATTCTAACATGATTTAATTGATTTTTTGAGATGAGGGTAATCGTTTAAATGAACTTCCTTTCACCATCTGTCGTAACATTTTATTTATCTTTGCGGGATGGGGGAAATCAGTATGTGAAGAACACTTTGGGATGATAACTGTTAAATATTTATAATTTAGTAGAATTGTATACATGTTAAAAGTAAACCCTGAGATTGATACCTTCTCAAAATTAACCATATATGTTCCTATGAGTATAAAAATGGTTTTTTAATTTGTTCTTTTAAGTTTCCCTTGAGAAAACTATCAGTTATAATCTAATATCACGGTTCAGTTTTATAAGAAATTACCCTAAGTATACCATTCCAACAAAGATAAAGGAGCAAATAAATTTCGACCTTAATTGTAAAAATAACATGTTTGATATTTTATCCATCAATTAATTCTATTATTTCTATAGAGATTAGGATAAATGTAAGCAATTAGAAGAGTTTATTTTTATTTATTCTATCTAAATTAATCTAATCATTAACACGACTACTACTAAATTCATTTACAAATTAAAACAAAACATCTATACAAATTGAAAAATAACTTTGCAAACTCGAAAGCAAATGCTTGATTTCAAGGTTATTTAAAAACAATTTTGATACTATTTTAAATTTATGAAATGATTAATCAAGTGATGTCATATTTCCAATTTAACCAGGAAAACATTTCATTAATTAAATTACAAACTCTTTCTCTGCAAGAGTGATGAGGCTCTAGAGGAATAAGAATTTGATCAAGAAAGATTTCATAAGACGTTGAAGCACAAGTTTGATCATTATTTTAAGAAGGAAATAATAGAAAAGACTCATCTACTTGGGTAATATAAGAAGAAACCAAGGGTTCTTTTTCTAAAGTATGAGATGAGGTTTTGGCCTCATGATTATTTGAATCAACAAGATAGCAGAAAACATTTTCTAAAAATATTTGACAAAGCAACAAATGACTAACAAATAGATCTAAAATATCTTGAAAGAAACTTGTCATTTGGTACCTAATAATTCTGAAACAATTCTTCATTTCTTTGTCAAAGTCTGATCTCCCAGTGAAATCATCAATAGATTTTTCAAATCACGGAGTCTCTAGGTGAAAAATCGGTACAACCAATATGTGTGTCTGAATCTCCTTCACCCTCAAGAATAAGACCCAATCTTTGTCGTATACCCAGGGAAGATGAAACTATCAAATTCGTCCCTGGAAACGATGCCAAAAAATGTTGTTACTAGAGTTGACTCTAGGATGAAATAGAGCCAAGCCTAGTACATTTTCAACCAACTTCTTACTAGTAAGCTAACCCTTCCAGTCAAATGGGGCTCCCTCATATGATTTCACAATATGAACTTGTTCAAGGATAAATTCGTGAGTGCGGACACAGACCAATCTCCCCAGATCCACCTGGATCTGGAACAAACCGTGACAGAATACTACTCTTTCCCTA